>NNCF01129525.1:57679-115072 GCA_002313205.1 Laupala kohalensis
AACCGTTGTGGAATTTTAACTCAGTCCAATAACTACGTATCTTTGTCTACGAAAGTTTCATAACACAACAAATTAATGAAAGGCTGAAACAATAATTCTTTATGTCTAATACTATCGCCGATAATCAGCTCTGTGGAATCGAGACGCGGTTATTGGGCAGTGTGGTAACATTGAAATCTTCTCGTGTATATTTATAAAGATTTCAAGTATAAAATTTTATTTTATAAAATCATTTTTTATATTTATCATAAAATGTAAAACATTTTCTGTATTTAATTGAAATATATTAATTTTATTCCTATTTTGTTTTATACAATAATATTACTTTATAATAAATTGACTATCTGTGTAAATTACACCACTATAAATATTCCACCTTCTAGAACACTGAATGTATTGAAATCAATTGTTTTTTCTCATAAAACAATTCTCCTCGATGTTCGCGTTATTTATCAAAATGTCGAATACACTTCGAAGTTTTGTGGCGCCCTCAAAGGCCTTTCCCATTATAATGTTAATGCGTCGTTCCACAACAGATTTAACGCCTCATTGAAAACCAATGTACTCCCGTAGGCGCTTATGCATGAATGGAGAAGACTTCGTACTGACGTATTACAGCTATTATCTGAGTACCTTCTGTAAATGCTAAATAATTTAGTACTAAATAAGATGTAAAGTGTAGACATTGCGTCATCATGTATTTCGTCTTTGTCTCTCTACAGATGAAACTTGCTGATTCATTTTACTTAATAACAAGAGACGCGAGTCCTGTAAATCGAAGAGAGTTTACCTTGATTTCTAGCAAGAATCCTTTGAAAATAAGAAAGGCTCAAAAGCTGTCCCTATTGATCCTCGTACTGTTCTTTCCATTATTACCAACCTGCGGTTAGCAAACTGGTACAGAATTGAGTTCAATACATATGACTGTTTTTAGTATTCTATCATTGTTCTCTAAATAAATCATTATCTCTTTTATAAAACTTTATCTTCAACGAGAAAACTAGTTGGCGAACGGGGAAATTTCTGAATGCAAGATAAAACAAGACTTCATAGATGAATATTTGATCTGCAATTTTATGTTATTTTATACTCTCAGAGGCTTTCTTATCCAATTAGAATTTTGTTCAATGTGTGGATGAGTTATAGGATTTGCAATTTCGCATTATATTACTTGCGAGTGACAATTTAATTTGTGGTCTCTAATTACTTTCACATTCTCCGCGCAATATTCTTTAACAGTACACCTACAAGATAATTATGTTCATTTCTATTATATAAGATAAGTTTATTGTATCCAACTACCTTTACAACCATAAATATGTGGATATTTCCATTGTACACCTGCCATCCAGTCGTATATCAGAACACAGTCTCTTGTACGTTCATTTATTAATGTTTCTCAAATATGACAACACAATCTTAACGCACATCATTAAGTCACCGTAAGGAATGGCGACACCAGTATATTCTTCCTCATGCTTCATCAATTTTCCCCCGCTAACGAATTGACAGCTCTCTCTCTCCGCAGCTCCTCTGTGAATCGGACGTTTCAATTTGATTCATCCAAACGAGCCCCTTGATGATGCAATGCTCAAATAAAGGCAACTCGTGGTATTTGACGTTGAGCAATGCGAACATTGCCATGTGTGAGGACATTCAAATACACACTGTTCAAAGTCGCGAGGTATACTCGAAATTATGTTTCTTTGCATCGAGAAAATTCAGCTCAAGAAAAGTAATCATGAAAAACGGAAACACACCGTGTTTACTGGTTTACTGTATATTAGTTGCAGTAAATTACTTAATTGTCATCAATGTGGTCATAGGACGTTTGTATCAGCATTATTTATTATTTATTTATTGCCAGTCTTTTTCGCTTGATGTTTGTGCAAACCTTTTACTCAATGTAACCAACAAGTTTACTTTGCCATCGTCCGTAAGAGTAATAATATTTGTACCTCGCGTTATGTTGGCAGGACATACGGATTTCTGAAAACTTAAAACCATCGCCAACCTCGGACACTAATTCCAACAGAGAGCTCTTGTGAAGCTATTATTTTCTTTCTGCATCGAGCGTGTGGAACGAATATTAGTTTGTGTGTTATCAAATTGCATGTATTTTCAGCAAATAGTGATTTTGTGTGTACTGTTAATATTTATTTGGATATAACTCATTTGTAGAATTTGGTAATTCACATAAGGCAGTCATATTGCATAATTTTCGGCAATGTTACATGATTTGAAGTTCAGGTGGGGACGTTTGTTATCCTCACGTTGATTTCACACCACTCTTACCATCAGAGCCAAGGCGGAACCAAGCGCTGTTTCTACATCCGGTCGTACGTGGGAGGCGTGTATCATTCGAGGCCGAAATTTTACGGGGATCTTATGTGACACAATTCTGTGCTGAATGCTGCGTAACTTGAATTTCATAATATTGAGAAACGAACACATGTTGGAATGTTTTAGTAACTAGTGGATAAGGAGAAATGAAAGTTCAAATAATCATGTGTGACTATATATTTTTAATTTAATTCTCCTTTAATTATTGGGTTGTTCGTGATAATGGTTCGGACGACAATGACGTATATTTGAGATGAAATAGAGTCATGGTTTGTAAATTATATGCCTATTTTTGTAAGCTGGGGATTGCGTTGTAAATAACTTCCGTATCATTCGTTTTATAATTATCCCGGTTCGGATGTTTTATCAAATTGCCTCCATGATTTTAGGATTCAAGAGACCTTAACGACAATATAATGAAGAAGAATTTGTAAAATACGAAATTTCTAATATTAATAAAATGTTTCTTGGAACTGAGAACTTGGAAATGAGAACACTTCTCTTTACCTCACAACTTCCGAGTACCTTCTCGTGGAGGAGTGTTTGCAACGTCAACAGCCAGGTGAAATTTGCGGCGGATCGGGTCTCGGTCCTTCTCAATTTTCACCTGGCTGTTGACGTTGCAGAACATTTCTGTTCGCTTTTTATCCCAACCTCTGTTCCACGAATTTCATCAAAATCGTTAGCGCCGTTTTTGAAAAAAAAAAATTGATACAGAGCAATAGAAAATCTATATCTACTCGAAGTCATGTAACCTTACTCGGAGTAAAATGTAACCTAAGAAAAAACTTTGACAATAAATAAATAAATAATCTAACTGGCTAGATGTTGGTATAGTGATTGTACAAAGTGTTGCCAACGCTTTTACTCCTCCATTAAGGTGATGATAATTGTACCTCACGTTATGTTGGCAATACTTTCGGATTTTGTTAGTCTTAAATCTATCGCCAACATCGGCCATCAATAATTCGCTTGCTCTTGTGGCGCTATTCTGTCCTCTCTGCATCGAGCGTGTGGAACAAATATTACTTTGCATCTTAGATTGTTGTGTTCTCTACTTTATTGTTTTACAGCAAATAATCGCTTTCATGACCAATATTTATTAATTGCACGCTAGTGATTTTCGAGGGTTTTTGTAGAAATTGACAATTTTGGAGGCAGCATTATTATTATGAAGTTACGTAACTTCGAGTATAGAGAGGTTTTATTATTATATCTAAATCACCGAAGAATCTTTTGAGATTCGAAAAAGCAACCCACACTATGACATAATCACGAGAGAAGCAATTTCACTACATTTTATTGTAAATGAAAATTCAAGATTTTGGGAAATAACAGAAATTCAGATCTACAAGTTTCGAGTACCCTCTCATCAGTATTCATTTAATCTTCCTTTATTAATTAAAAAACTGTGAAAAGAGTTTATGTTAAATTTTCGAAATTTAATCATTCATTTCCATTTGCTGTAGTCTTCGATGTACTGTTCACAAACTGTTGTTTTTCAACTTATTGACCACGAGCATTGCATCTCATTTTTATAGCCCGAAAATTTAGGATCGAAAGTTTTAGTGACTATGAGTGTGATATATGTGTGCAGACTTTATGAAATTTCAAAGTTCCCCATTAACAAATTTAAAATATTCTCGTGTTCTCTAAGAATAATTTTTGAGTACGTATATAGAAGGGAAATTGTGTCTACAACACTTTATCCACCTGTATTCCACCCGCCCTGGCCACAGAGACGATATCCACTGTGACAATTCAAACAGGTGCTCATGACAAAACTTTTTCTTGAATTCTCGCTGGAACTAATCGGGACCTCACGCTCGATCCCTGAATCACCCAAGTGGCCGCAGTCTGTTTTTACGGAGAAGACTCTACCACAATAGGCGAATCCGCAATGGATGGCGAAGCGGAATAGCCTTGCTTGTGATTTATCACAGCACTGATCTCACCTTTCACGAACTGAGGACCACATGTGCTGGATATTCGATTTTCATACCTATTGTCAGTATCAAATAGAACCATTTACATCGGTAGATAAGTTATTGCCATTCATAACGTCGACGGAAAATTTATAGACCAGATTCGCGACTAGTAATTTTGTATGCAAATAACAAATTCAATTCTTGGGAGACCATCTTTGATGGTACAGGTCCTGACAGCTCTGGGAACTTGAGTCGCTGTTTCGAGGCAATAAACTGAATTTTTTTATGTCGATACGTTCAGGTTGTACTTTTATGCCAATGCGTTGGATTTAGTAAAATGCCTGTAAATGCCAGCCAGTGTTGATGAAGTCTCGAAGAAAAAGATGGGAGGAATAGAAAAAGGGCGTTTAAGAAAAGACTCGTCCTTCAACATGCAGCAGTTGAATTTCAATCTGCGAACGCACTGGAAACGTGAAATGTTTTGTGGACCCCTCTCTATATGTTAATTTCCGTCTTGACCTCTCTCAATACGTGCGCTTTCTAATAATATGTGCTACCTTCTGACTCATATACAGCGTGCCGAGATTATCGACAGAAGCGGCGCCATTGGAGGTGCCACAAATATGAAAGAATAATTATTGTGAATAAAAAACAATATGTAAATCAGCAGGACATCATTTTAATACCCTTTTACTATATAATAAAAAACTGAATCGTAGATGAAATAGTATGAATTTTTCTTTCTCAACAGTCGATTCCACGCAGAAATTCAACTCTTCGGTCTTTGTGAACAAATCTCTAGTCTCATACGGATTCGAAATATCATAACATGACATTCCATTAGAAATTAAAATGTACATTAGTTTTCTATAGCACACGAAATATTCAGGAGAAAATCAGATATTGGATATGAAAGAAGACGTAAATGGATAAATTTCTTCGACCGGGGAGAATTAACAATTTTACTCCACTATGAGAGAATTTACAGTATAGACACGTTGTTCATTTGAAGAATGATCCGATTGACTACTGCATCTTAATTCAACTTTTGAATCATGGATTGTTATATTTGAAGAAACTTAAATTGCGAGATGTGCGAGCTCAAAGTATGACTTGACTCTGTACTTGAGATGTAATATACTGTTTGCTGTTGCGTCATATCGAATCTGGAATTTATAGACTTCCTTCGACTGACTCTGTGAACGAAAACGATCTTGAAACAATTATGTCTCTCAACATTGACTTGTCTTCAATGCACGAGATATCACATAAATTCCAGGTATTTCGATTGACCCGAGGATGGTTACTTAACAGGTTCCGATGCTAACTAGTCTGGTTGAATCAATTAAAATAATTTATTATCTTGAGGACACTGCACTTGTGTGTCCACACGTGGAGGAACGGAGATGAGGAGAGAGGACTGCAAAATTTCAAGTACACATGTCCTCGCTTATGTGCCCGTATCAGTTTTCTATGTCCCAGGAGCCCTCTGCAACTTTCTATTAATCCCGCACTCCTATCTCAACTGGTTCCTCTTTCTCTACGACTACAAAACGTGAGGGTTAGTAACTAAATGAATATAAAGCTAACATACACAAATTGTTTAAAAAATGTAAGAGAATCAAAATAATTTGAATATAAAGAGGAAATTTCTCGGGTTTACTCAATCGCTTACAGCAGGGGTCGGCAACCTCTTTTGGCCGCCGGTCAAAATCAACCAAAATGTGAGTATTAAAGAGACGTTTGGGTCAGAGATATTTTCGACATGGATCTTATATACATAAACACTTATGTGTATAAGATCCATGGTAATCGAACTAAAATGTTGTTCTTAGTATCTATTTTCAATTTTTTAATTCTCAAAATGTTTGTTTCATGTTTATGTTTTATAATTTATTTTTATATATTATACTTTATTATCTGAAATTATCAAATGGGTCACTCGGTGACCCTCGGGTCATAGGTTGACGACCCTTGGCTTAAAGTATTAAACCGGGTTGGTCCCTAATTTCGCTACCCATCGTCGTCCATGAGATAACGTATTTATTTTTCATTTATTTATTTATGTAGTCATGTATACATCATAAGAGACATTACTTGACTATAGTCTCGTAAATCCTGTGTTCTGTTTCTGCCACCTAATGAGCCTACTCAATACTCCCGCGAATGTACTCCACTACATTTTAATGACATATATCCCATCTATGACGGAGCAAAATACCTCGTATCTTTCTTTAATATCTATCATGGTATGTGACATTTCCGTTATCATCTTACTTCTCTTCATCTCCCTGAGACATCTTGCCTTCTCTTCATCGTAACATTCGCTTTCCCATAATATATGCTCGACCGTTTCGGGAGCACTCTCCCACACCCGCATGTCTCGTCAGATACCTTTTCTGAACCGTTTTAAATAATTTTTAAAATCTCCGTGAGAATTTCTGCCATTCTGTAACCTGGTTGAAACCACTTTCTTCGCAGAGTTGTAACATTTCGTATGATCTTCTCCCTTTCTCGGATCTCTCCCATCGAATTTGCCATGCCTCCAGAGCTACCTTGGTTCGCATTTTTCTCCAGTCAATAAGATATTCATTTTCTATACTAAAATACAAATTTTTTCTATGATCGGACGAAAAGGCAGACCTTATTTTCTGAGTCTCGCCAAAATAAGGACGCTGTACTATTATCATTATTATTTTTGTTGTTATTATTAATATTTATATACTGAAAAAAAAGAGTTTTTTACTAGAGTCCAGAAATTTTAAGTTGTAATAGAATTGTGAAGGACGTACAAATTATTTTTTATATTACTTCATGTATTTTAGTAATATTAGTTTTTTAGTAATTATACCGCGAGCAGTTAATCGATGTGAAAGGATTCCTTAAGTTAAATAGTAATGTATTCGTTTATTTAACACAATGATTTCCAGACATCATTACTCATAAGAGTATTTCATAATAAACCTATTCAATGAAATAAACTGTTTTTTTCCTATTTAGTGTAAACACGTCTATGATTATTAAATAACGAAACAAAACAGGTTTTTGAGGGTGGGGAGGTTGAACGTACGAAGGGGTCTCTATAAAATACATTTTCATTATAGTTATATATTTAGTTGTACGTAAAAAATATTTTTATCAGGTCTAATTCATAAAATACACTCCCTAAAGAATTAGGTGACGAAGCATTACCATAATGGAGTAACAGAGCTTTCTGTTATCCTTTCTCGTCCCGTTAAAACTTTGTTCCTTGCTTGAAATTTCTTCTTTGCGTATTTCGCGTTGTACATATGTTAACATGCACAATGGTTGTATGTGGGAGAGGGAATACTGGTTAACGTATGGAGCGAGTGGTATCTCAATTTCGCCCCTTCGACGATCGTCTGGTGCCTTACGTCACCATCCGAAAGAGTCATTTCTCCGATCCGAGAAGTTCATCTTGAGGACGGGATCCTCACCGCTCTCACAATCAACGTAATATTCGGAAGGAACGCGCGCGTCATTTATGCTAATACCCAAAGAACACAATTGAGGACGAGGAGAAATTAAGACATAGAGCGATAGTGTGTTGTTTCGTGTTCGCATCAACTGTTTTCTCCGACGTCTAACAGACAGACAGACACGTGGTTCATTCATTTTCTTTGCGATTCGTCAAAATGTATCCGTCTTATCCAATGAGTAACAAAACACGTCATTCATATATTTTATTGTATGAGAGTGGATGAGGTGGTGCATAATAATCAACGTAATGAGAAAACATATATGGCGTTTAAGTTATTTTGTTATACCCTCTCATTGGTTCCGATAATTGCTAATCATATGTAAAGTTCAAATGAACTAAGTAGCTTGAGTTTGATAGTATTTGTAGGATTCGAAAGCAGCTGCAATAAATTTATTTTTTTTCATCGCGAGTAAATGTATTATGTCATTGACGCGGGTTGAAACATTTTATAAGTCATTTTGGTCACAACGAAAGACAAACACATCGACGTATATTGCGCGATTACAAGAGTTTCTTCTACAAATGAGTTTCAAAGAAATGAACATTTTTTGTTAAGTAGAATTAATGTGAAAAACGTTTTTTTTTAAATTTTTTGAGACAATATGCCGGGAAGACTTAGGTAAATACCGACGTTCCATGAAACTATGAAATCAGGTGCAGTAATTTCGTAAACAAGGCCTTCTATGCCGTCTGCAAGGCCGCTAATGAAGAAAACTCAGGATTTGCGGCAGTGGAACTGAGCACAGAAGCATCTCACAAAATATCTTCAAATTAATTAAATTTATTAAAATATTTAGCATTAATTAAAGCTCAAATTCGGAAAAGGTATTAACTAAGTTATCAGATTCAATAATTTCTCTGCAAATATTTAAAATGTTTTTGAAAAAAAAATTCCATCTCAAATAAATCATTCAATACTTTCCTCATTAAAAAGTAAAGAATTTTTTCAACAAAAAATGGTATAAAATGACTTATTTGATGTTTTTCTTAGAAGCTTTGATATAAGCAATGGGTTGGTAGTAAGCAACCTAGCTAGTTTTTAACAGTATAGTTCTTTTCTTCCATGAGAATATCCCATTCATTTCTTTTCGATTTTGAAAGCAGATAATAAAGAGGTTAGACAGCTAATAATATTAAATATTTCATACTATTTAAAAAGTAAAAGAAACAAATTATCTCAACCAGACTGTGAAAATGAAATTTAAGCAGAACATTATTACAGTACCCTCTCTACATCAGTTCTCCAGAATACCAGTTTTAGGAAGATCCTATTAAGTGTCCTATTAGAATTGCAGGACATTACATTTCCTCTATTGACATTACCTAACTGTCACATTTTGCACTCAACGACACGTTTACTCAGGTGTTTGTTCTCCGAGCAGCAACATTATCAACTCTTTTTCCCTCTCTCTCTCTCGCAAGACTCTTTACACGTGTTTCGTTTAGATGTTTGGTGGGAGGGTCTAATATATACTTTCGCAGTCTTAAAAGCCGTGTTCGCAATGTATGAGTACACTGGAGTCATTCGTCTTCTCGCCATTCCTCGTCCATCTTCTCACAGGGGGGACAAACCTCCAGAAATCTCTCCTTCGACCTCGGTTCACACATACGCTGCCGCGTGGGCGATTTCGCGTGAGATAAACTCGGATGGTCCACCAGGAACAACTCCAGCACTATTATCATGCTTTCAAATTATTTATCTCTTCTGTATCTACTGGCGATGGCTCTTCAACTCTTTTGTCATCGTTTGGTTATGTACTAGTTTAAACCTTTCACGTCTGTTCAAATATCTTATNACTCTTTTGTCATCGTTTGGTTATGTACTAGTTTAAACCTTTTACGTCTGTTCAAATATCTTATGTGTAATAAACTATTTTAATTATTACGTCCAGTTGATAAGGGGAACAAGTCGTCAATCGAACCCAGGATCTTCTGATACAAATGTCGGGTGTTGTCCGCCACACCACCCGTTCACCCTTCACAACTGTACAGCATTTACATCAAGGATTTCTCCAGAAGACTTGGAACACCTCCGATCATGGCAGGAAGTCATGAGTTCAATTCCCGGCTCGTTGCCTATTTTCGTCTGGCCTCAGTTCCCACTTATCTCCTCCATATATTTTCCACACAGAAGAGATATATGTATCATCACCATCATCTAAACGTTTCTCACATGCAAATGTCCTGGTCGCTCCCCATTGAGGGCACCTTACAGCCGTCATGCACAACTTATTGTAATACGTTTTTCAGTCACAGGTCTGGTTTATACCAATTATATCGAGGTGGGTCTAGACCCTAACATCAAGATTATATTAAGAAATTATGTGGATTATAGTGATGTCAATGCTTAAATAGGATGAACCCAGCCTTTCATGGATAGAATCCGCGATGAATTGTATTCAGTTGTCGAAAATTATATTTCCAATATTTCGTTCTGCCCCTCTACTAAGGTAAAATATCATGTTTAAAATATGTTTAATATCGGAAAATAAAATGCGAATCATGTTCTCCTTCGTATTACGCGACAAAGCGAAAACGTAATGATGTGGTTTCGAACCTGAACTTCACTTGTCTGCCCCATGGACGACGATATTTCATCACTTTACTTTATATTCTGATCCGGTGTAGAAGTGTCTGTCAAGAAGAAGTAATACAACATCCCGTGTATCTTGGAGTCACGCTGGATAGGAGTCTGTCTTTTTTCCACGATGTCAATAAGCAAGCCAATAGATGGCATCCAATGAATCGAAGACAATAGTTAGCTCCTCTCTTGATCTGTTCACACGATGTAGCTCATTGGCGCGGTCAGTACAGACGCGGTAGCTGCAACACGACGCCGGATTCTCAAGTAAAGCTGCTTGATGTATTGGACGCCAATAGTTGGCTTTAATCTACTCCACAGGACTAGTCATTGGCTTGCTAATTTTAATTGTCATTGGCTTCTAAAATAAAGCAAAACATGTGTACATACGAAGCCTCCAATTTTCTTTCTGTCATTGGAAGTCAACTATTTGCTTGCGTATTGGTGTCGTGAAAACGCGGCAGTAAGGAGACTCTGAAAAAGAAAAAGAAGACTACTGCAAACGAGAAACAACATTTTGCTTAACTTATTTAGCACAAATTGAGGTTCTTCAGCTGACACTTATATCAGCTCTCTGGTTGGTGTATTCATTAGTGGAATACTGCTCGTTGGTGTGACTTAACAGTCCTCATACAAAAAACCGTTTACGCTTAATCCAGGTACATCATTAGTGGGACCTTACACGCACGTCCAGACACTGACTGCCAGTTGGTAGTGAGTCATATCGACCCTCTTGAAAATGCAGAAGTGGACCTTTAGTCAGAGTGATTAATCATTCCCTCGTACCTGTTGTAAATGACTTGCCCTGGAGCACTGCAGATTCAAATCCAAGGTACCATCCTGAACAGCAAAACACGTTGTAGAATCTGGCTTTTAGAGATCTGGACATCTGGGAAACGCCTTGGCAGGAGAGACAAATGATAAAACCTCCCCCGTGTCTCACAGAAACCACTTGGATTTAATCAACCTCGGAATGTGTAATCAACCATCAATAGAATACACAATGCTGAGGTAGAATTTCAGTGGCGTACTGTCGCCTCCTCACTAAGAATGCTGTGCCGAAACAAAATATGAAACTCGCGAAATTCCTATCGTTTTACTATGGTGGCATCTGTGACTTCGTAGCGGTAACAGCTGTGTGATTCACTACGTATCAATTTGGAATGGTTTAGTGGGTTATTGGTAATGTGATTAATAATGCTTTACTAAAAGCAAATACGTGTTTACATTCGTAACACACGTTGAAAAACAGAAGAAGAAACCTTGACGTATATAAGACAACGAGGTAGAACTAACACTTATTCGGTAATATAAACAAAAATTAGAGAATGATATTCTTTCCAACATAAATTAACATATAATTGAATGAAGATCGGTTTTATAACAAGTATCAAGGGAAATAGGAATTAAAATTATGTACATTTATTGATTCAGTCTGTATTAACAACACTATTACTTTTGTGATTGAAAGATTGTATAGTTGATGTTGTTGCTAGTGTTTCCAATAGTTCGCCAAACTCCCTTGGGAATTTTGTCTTCTCGATGTAGTACGATTGATTGCGTACGTTACTGGTTTTGCAGTACGTCAGTTGGAGAAATCAAAATATTTTTGATTTGTCTCAGTTCAATATTTATTTACAGTTTTTATCCCACAAAATGTAACAGATATTCCTCGATTGCACATCTTTCGATAGCAAATACCTTGATGTAATGATTGGACGTATTTTGATTTGGCTTTAGTGTAGTTTAGAAGGGTATATTTTATAGAACAGGGGACGGAACGTTTTGGAATTAACTTTCACCGTTCAACATGTCAGCGGTGCAAATTACTCGACCCAAGGTGAAGGAAGACCTCCCTCCGTCCCTACACCAAACACAACGAAAGGGGAAGGGGGGGTGGACAAATCTCTAATGCTGTTAGAGGATCAACCCCTCTGGAATACAGAACAAGCAAAATATTTTTGCATTTCACAATTCTCATAGAGATTTTTACATTTCTAATTTTATTTTATTTCAATGAATTAGTTTTTCCCCTTATTTCACTTTCCATTTGGAACTTCAGTTTACTTTGTGGAGAGCATCGGACAATCATATGAATAGAGATAATTCAAAATATCATATTTCTCAGGACATGCAGAATTAATTATGAAGTCTCAACGCCCACACCCATTTCCGTAAGTTATATTTGGTTAATACACGTTTATTAACGTATTCATGTAACAGTTTCCGCTTAAAAATAATTTAATGTAAGTAATTTTTGTGTTCAGTCTCCTGTAAATCTAATTGCTTATAAAAGAACAACTTGAGATAAGAATTTGGGAACCACAGAATACTGTTCAACGCATAGACAACTGTTTATTAAAAATAGCCGATTTAGTGTTGTTTCAGTATTTTCATGGGTGTGTGATAATTGAAATTCGTCTTGTATTTTATTTTTATAAGCATGAGTGCGTTGGTGAAGCCACCTCTTAGGCTGCATAAGAGAGATGTTTCTTTTATTCCCTGCCCGACAGAAGTGAAGGTGAAAATTTGAACTGAGAGGCTCTCGTCTCTTATAAATATCGGTTCAGCATCATCAGCTCGACGTCCTTCCGTCGAAAACATCATAACACTGTCTCATTATTGCGACTTCGAAAGCGAAATAAATGAATGATAAATGAGCTTAATCGGTGATATAACTTAAGAATAGGATCGTTCTATGGCGGCTAACAATTTGTCTTTACGACCTCGGCGACACTTCACCGTCCGTGTTTACAAGCTTGAAAGCCATATTTATAGCGGCGTTTGAGCAATGCATTACCGTTATCATCCACCTCGTATATACAAGATATATGATTCATTTTGAAAGTGACTTTTCTGCAAAAGGATGAAGTCGTTTGTGGTTGGAAGAGGAGTGAGAGAGCGGAGGGCGGAGAGAAGAGACGTGTTCCATTCAACTTTGTTTCATCACACTCCGAAAAGATCGACCTGCAGCTGGAGGCGAGCAACAAACTCGTCACTGTGGGTCGCTAAGTCCACAATCCCCTCTCGCAGGTTGACGAATGATGAAACGAGAGATAAGATTCTAAGTCAAATATGGATTTTCAGAGAAAAAAATCGAAAAAAGTTGTTTAATCCTAATAGCCAAGCATTGGAATGCATAACAAATCACGGAAATTTCAGGGAGTAAGTGAAACGAGATGGAAAGGCTGAGATACATTTGTGGAGAAGGATGTGAGACGTGGAGTTACGATCTGTGTAATAGAGAGGGGGAAGAATCTATCACAAAATTTAAAATGATGGAGGTTCTCAAAATCGAACAAACGTAAAAATGTATAGACACCGAAAAGAAGATAGTTAAGAATATAGTTAAAATGATTTAGAAATTCGAAATATAATAAAAGACACATAAAACATGTTCCGTAAGGAATTTTGCCCGGAACAAGAATTATTAGGTGTTATACATAACAATTTATTTACAAATTAAAGAGAAAAACAGACCTTCACTAGTTAATAAATAAATATATGTCGCAATTACATCAATAATATACGTATCAATGAAAATATGTAACTTCTTCGTTGTAGGAGTTATAAATACTATTAATATTGCTGTTCCAATGAAATAACATTTTATACTCGATAACTAATATCTTCGACGTCCATGATACCTAATTTCACGCTCACTTAAAATGAATGGAAAGCGTCAACCACTGTTTCCACTACGCGTACTTTTTCGAGAATTATACTCAGAGATCCGCGAAAACTTCGCACAAATTGCAAACTCAACAGGAAAACCACACGAACAAATCGTCTAAATGGAAGTCTAGGTTGAAGTCTGCAAGGACCAGTAAAATGAAAAAATATAAACACAAATAAACAATCAGATGTAAAATGTAATATTAAGGGCAAATAAAAACTGGTTTTCGGCGAAACGTTTTTTCCACCCAGTGTAAAGAAAACGTTTTATTTTTTACTTGGCATGAAAAAGTACATTGATTGAAGATTTCTGGAGTAAAAACCCAAGTCAAAAAAGTAATAAAAAATTGCAGTCGAGTTGTGGTCGCAGCTACTATTAAACTCTTCACTTGCTGTGTGTAAAGATATAAATAGTAAATAGAAGTATCCATAAACCAAAGAATTAAAAAAAACACAGTAGGCATAAAATCGTGATTCAATGGCATGCATTCGATGATAAACTGACGCGTATGTTAAATTTTTCATCTGAAACTCTGGAAGAAGCTTGCGAAGCCCATTGTACCAGAGCAGCACATATTACACCATAGTACGTACTTCATTATTTTCGTATAAGCGATGAGCAAAATCAATGACCCGCTGAGTGTATCGTTTTGTGTGTGCGTGTGTGTAAAATAAATTTGCTTGCGAATTATAAATAAACATGCGGAGATTATTTTACGGAACAAATAAATTATTTATCTCATTTTGAGATTCAAGTTATTGAAAATTAAAACTAGCAGGACAAATTATAGTATTGTTTGACTTAAAACAATTAATATTCGTTTTTATCGAAACATTATTCGTAAATTTGTTCATGATTCTTAAATGAACCCAATAAGAGTACTATCGGAAATAATCATCTCCAGATTTCTCAAATTAGTTTACGTCAATACTTCTTGTGAGTGCTTGTGACATGTAAGCTCCTCTGTGTGTCCATGCCTGTTGTTTGAAATACTAATATTTTGATAACCTTTAATACGTGCTTCAAAGAATGCTTGGCAATAAAATACTGTTATTGGGGAACATGCACGACGAAGAACACACTACGAATGAAGAAAGAAATGGTCCATTATACCTTGTTTCACTATGGGAAGAAAATAACCAATCAAGAATCCATTAAGGCCATACCACTTATTGTTGATTAGTGTCTGGGATATATCATTAAATATGTCTGTTGATTTTTTACTTTAATTTCGAAATGAGTTCGAAATAATAATGCTTCCCACCCAAGACAAAACAGAAAACACTCTGTTTGAAATGGTTTGGTTGAATCCACAAACTATGTGAGAAACACGTCAATTCCGGATGGTCTTTCGTACCAAGAAATAGTTTCAGTGGTTGTAAAATGGTTCATGTGTTGCTCGCAGTTGAGACAGCAATTATCTGGATTACGTATTTACGGTACAGGTCACATTACGCACATCCAATAGTTCACTGATTAATCAGAATGGATTTATTAACCTTCTATTATATTTACAGAAAGTACAAAATATGATGATGATGGAATAAATACAAACCTACGCTTCCCTGTTTATCACGAGAGTTTTTGTCGTGATACAGATTTCATTAACGAAATACGTTTCACACTAAATAACCCCTTTAAAAACGGAATTTCGAAACATTCTTTGTTTGTGAGCCTCGACAATTATTTTTCAAGTTATTTATTCCTTTTCAGCCAGTAGACTATTGGGAAACCTTGTGTACAATACAGGATGATCCCGAATTCGTGGTACAAACTTAAAAGGTTTTTCCAGGACACAGTAACAATAATTTATTGTACAGGATTGTATGGGCGCAAGGGACGCCGTGAGGTGCAAACACAAGAAATAAGAGGCGAAAGGAATGACAAAGTGTTTATTGGCAGCAATCGTTGACAAGTGCAATGTTTACAAACAACTGTTGTAAGTTGCGTCCACCAACAGTGATATATGCTTGACAGCGTCGGTGGAATCCTCATCTGAGTCTAGTGGAATCGCATTAACAAGACTCTTCTGCCATTACTTCCACTTACTTGTGCCAAGCTCCTTCCTTTCTCTTTTCTGACCTTCCTTGGTCACCTCTTGTTCTTTCCGATCCCGACGGTATTAGGTTGCGAGGGCTAGGGTATCTTTCAAATTCCTAGTTTATTTTGATATATATTGATATATGTTTTCAGATATGTTTTGGTATGTTGTAATTCCAGAGGGTTTTTAGTGGGTATAGTTGAATCAATCGGCTAGTCCCACACGCGGGGAGAGTCATGTTGGCTCTCCCTAGTGCGTAACTGCATTTTCCCGACCTGTACAAGTTTTTAGGGCTCCAATGACATTTGATGTCGACGAGCCGTAAAGCCCCACAAAAAAAATGTATCTTCAGATGTCTTGTTTAATAAGTAATGTAATAATTAATATTTTAGACAATTGTACATTTTTTAAATAAATTCCTCTTTAATGATAATGCAAACTATATTAAAATGTATACTATATCCCTTTCTTCCACAGATTTCATGTAAATAAATACTTTCCATTATCTCATTGAAATTGTAGATGCTGGAAAAGTTGTGCAGACACGCGAGATGAAATATGAAGAAAACAATGTGTATCTTATGGACGACGACTAAACAGCTGACTAAAAATCTCCGCGGCAACGTCACAAACAAAACACGTCTCTCGTGTAGAAACCTGGACACTATCTTCTTAGAGTTACATTTAATTAAATTTATTCTTTTTCTTTTAATCGCCGGAGGATCTGTGACGAATTGCTTCAGAGAAGGATGGGCAGAGTGAGGCCGTATTGCCAAATGATGCTTAGTAATTAGAATTCCCCCCCCCCCTCTGTCTCTCTCTCTCTCTCTGACATTTCAAATAGGAGAGTTCTTCGCATCTCAGACTCGTCTCCGCAGGCTCCTTTACACATTGAGAGAGTTGTGTGATCAAAACTTTGCACTTGGCGAACTTTTAAATAAATAAATTACAACTTATGACCTTTTTTATTGGCGATTACGATGTGTTTTTTGTTCTTTTGCTAAGTTCGTTTCATGTTTTCGCTACGTTTGCGACTCTCACGACGTGTCAAAGAGTCACTTGTGTATCGAAAAGACACGAAAATATGCCATCAAGGGGTCCTAGGTCATAATATATTGATCTCGAGTTTATGTTGAATGGTAATAGAATGGTTAAGTTTTACTGTCAAGTAACGTCAATCAAACCATTCAAAAGACTTAATACATTTCTTGTATCAATTAAATTACTTTGTGTCTTAGTTTCAGGAATAATATGTACTAGTAACGACAATATTATTTAAAATAAAAAGTTAGTTTATTACGTGGAATTAGTATATTAACTGAAAACTCGCTTAACTTCGCTCGTAAGCAGAAAGATTTGCCCCTATCACTTTCTCTGTGTGCTCGTGACGTACTACATGGCAACATGGGACAGGACTAGAATCGCGATTAAAATTAAAATTTCTCTTCACAATATCCGGTGACTATAAAAATATTAAAAAATCATTTAGGTTTTGATAATTAATTCAGAAAGTTGATGTTGATCTTGACCAATATGTATTATATAACGGAGCGTTGTATTCGAGGATTGTTCATCAATAAAAGATTCCTTTTACAACGTCAACGTTTCGACAATTTATTTTACCTTCATCAGAGTTACAAAGAACATACACAATTTACATTATTAAATAAGATGTTGCAAAGTTGTACTAGAAATAATGTAAATTGTGTATGTTCTTTGTAACCCTGATGAAGGCAAAATAAATTGCCGAAACTTTCGCGTTGTAAAAAGAATCTTTTATTGATGAACAATCCTCGAAAATATCGTTCCGTTATATTATGAAAGTAAGTTTATTTAAAATCTTCGGTAAGTAAATGACTAAGGAGTGATCATCACGATTTTATTTATACATGACACGGGATACCACGTTAAGTGTAGGATGTCCTTCCGACATTGGCCCCTAAGAAACCATTGCATTTCGAATATCAATAACACATTGTTTACGGAACCTGGGAGATTCCTGTTTGGAGAGAAAACTTAACGAGCGTCTGGGGATGAATCCCTTCAGTGATTTTACTGGGACCGAGTTCCAAATAGGAGTCTTCGGGTGAAGCTCCAAGCGAGAGAGGCGAGACGATTCAATAAAAAAAGAAAGAAATGAAAAACAAGTGACCAATTAAATGGAATACGTAATATCTCAAGAACTAAGAAATAATTGCTATTAGTCCACTTCCTTTATTCATCAACGATAAATATTGAATTTTAGTTTCATTTTCCAAAAAATATATGATTTAAGAAAATTCCTAGATTTAAACCATAATCAGTAATTAGTAAAAAAAAACACTACAATTTCAGGAGCTGGACTCCGCTATTTTCTCAATAAAATTTTTCTGGTACAGTTATTACGCGGTCGCAGGATTAAAAATTATTGAATAAAAGTTATAAGGATTCTGTAGTAACTTTTAAATCTTATAATTGATGAGTTATAAGAGAAAAAGATTTACTATCACATCATTTTTGTTGCAGATGCGAATGATTGTGTTCATTTTTGTGAAGTATGGCTGGTGTTAATGTATCTTTATCTGTCGTTTTTATTGCGTACAGGATGGAACCTAGAACGTCTGTTCCAAATAATACCATAGCAAACGGAAAAAGAACGAGGTTATTGTCACCCATTTTTGCTTTGAACTCTTCAATTATTTGTACAGAATCTTACAATTTTCGCTTTAGTTTTTATTTAAATATAAGAAAATTTAAGCTGCCAAAACGTTGATCAGTGTTGAACAACGCTTTATGATTTCAATACTATCTAAGTTACAGAGAATACAAGTCTGATGGTTTTGTAAGCGTGATTGGATAGAGAAGATATTAATGAGATTCATTCTAATTATCTTCACCCGCTGAATGGTATCTCTATAGAATGTACTAAATTTCAATTAAATGGGTCTAAATTGTTAAAATTTTATTGCCGTATTAATAAAAATAAAATCTGAATGATGTAATCATTTTCTATCAACATATCGTTATACAAACACATTTAGTCGAAAATTCTGAACGATAATTAAAATTTGTTCGTATTTAAGATTCAAAACTGCGACAAATTTCTTATTTACTTCAATGAACTTCCGATACGAAACACTAAGATAAAAATTGAAATGTAAACACTTTCATGTAGCAGTTTGCACAACTCTTCGTTGTTATAACGCACTACCTCTTTCGATAACTTTTTGTGGTTATAATATATTACCAAGATTTAGTGAACATTATCGTATAACATGCTGCTAAAATAAATCAATAATAGAAAACATTATACAGATCAGTTAAAATTCTAACTTTTTCCTGCTTTTACCCTCTATAAATAGATAAATAAAAATATTCTTTTCTCAGAAAAGCGTTACTGCATATGGTCACTAATTTACTCTCCGGTAGCAAGCAACGGACCATCCCATCAGCTCCGATCAAGGGGCTCGAAGACAGGCGGATTTAACGTTTCAGCACTCTCCTAAAGATAAAAATAGTTCAGTACGTTTTAATATTAACATAATAAAAACAAATTGGTATTTATTAGAACACAAAAAAGTTATTCAGAGGTACGTATTATTAACAAATTATTCGAAAGTATTGTTTATAAATCGTAACTGTTAAATAACACTAATTTCGAGATATATTATTTCAATAGATGCCGCCCTTAGACTATTCGTAGTTTTTTTTTTTTTGTGGGGCTTTAAGGGCTCGTCAACAGCAAGGTCATTAGAGCCCATCTGTCCTAGGTTTGTGTAGTATTGGTGGGTTTTCACTCAGCGGTGGATCTAGATCGCAACCGGGGAGTATTTCTGTTTGAAAATCATGATTTTACAACACAAATTTTACAAATATTATCTTTTAAATAAAATACATCAACTTATCAAATTGAGAATCATCAATTAACAATATTAAATAGTAACCAAATGCATTAATTGTGTAATGTGGAAAAGTGTGCCTTTATCTTGTTGAACAGAGGATGGGACTGTATTCCCCTTGGTCACCACCCCTCTAGATCCGCCAGTGTTTACACTATTTCTCTTAGTGTACCATTCGTTCTACACTACATTCTGAACTTAACGTTTTCGTCAACAATGTCTTATTACGGCACGAAATTAAACACGACTCCATTGAAAAGATTCTGTTCGTCGTAAACGATGGAGTTGGGATACTGAAAATAGAAGTAACATTTTTTTCTCTCTAGTTTCTTGGTTTTCTCTTAGAGTGAGCGAGTAAACCTATGTTTATCGCGTTGCATCTTGGTCGCTCCGTGTTTTAGCCACTACTTCTGAAGAAAGGATCACTTACAAGCAAAGGGTCTGCTGACATAGCACCGGGGTACCTAACCCAACGATCCAGACATGGCGGAGCAGCTTGTTTCAGGGAGACCTGAGACCGCGATGAGGAAATGTCTTACAGGCGCGTATCGCAATGGCGTGCTTCAGAAGGGTCAAGGGTTACTCGAGCTGTATTCCATCTAATAAAGCTCAAGAATGTGTTTGATAAGAATAATATTACTATATTCATTCATCACTTCGGAATATCTATCCCACTGTCAGTGACATAAAATTCGTCCGGGTTGATCTTTATTCCATGTGCGTTTGAGAAACTGCAGTACCCTCGCTGCAAATCTGTCACGCTGAAGAGAAATACCACTTTCTACGTTATGTGATTCTGGTAGAGGCAGAGGTTGATACAGGAAAAAATATTTCTAATTCGGTGAATTTTCATACTTCTTAATTAGAACTTCATTGAGAGTGACATTTCTGTATAATTTCTCTAATTGGAATTCATACATTACTACTCATTCTCTATAACATTCTTGTGCTTGTTAAAATGATTAATAACTTCGTAGTCATTTAAATTTGAAAAAACACTTTCGTGATTCGCGAAGTTTAATTATAATATTAAGATAAATGTTTTCTTTTGCTTTTGAAAGTTTATCCGGTATCCTAGACTATACTGTTTGACAGATCTTCAATAAACTCTGTGAAATTATCCGACTACACATTGTTAAAATTTTTACCCTTCTCGGTAATATACACATTTTTAATATGATGCTGGTAATAGCCGTTTATTCAGCGTAAGCTTCACCAAAACTGGCAAGGGACCAAGCCTTCTGTGGAGACATTTTTTTATCAAATTTTGTGAAAGTTTGTGAAGCGGAAAATTCAAATCCCAAGCAACGCTGAGTGAATATGGCCACTATAACAATATATCGTTACACGTAAGAGATAATATGAGTAAATTTGTAATTAACTAATTCATAAGCTTCCGCCTTACAAAGAAATGCTTTGGCGAGGGTCGAAACCGTCTTTCGAAAACTGATTCATTATCGTGGTGTTGATGAAGAAATTATGAATATCAAATACCTTCTGGATATTATAAATTCCTTGCATCGTCGTCATAATTTATTAAACTACTTTATGAAATGTTTCTACACTAATTAAATGCATTTGTATTTACATGTTTTAATATTGTTTCTTCTTTTTTAAATACGAACAGAAAATTGGAATTCAAATCTGACGTATAGAGTTAACTAAACAATTCGATTACTATGATAATTACCTGACATAAAAAGATTTCAGGCAACATTCAATAAATATGCTGTGGGTGTGATACTTAAGTACATACGTCGCTTGTAAAATGTAATTTATGAAAGGCAAGTTTCACGCTTGTTTGTACACGTGACCTTTCCAAGAACCTTTCTACTGGATACTTTGACATATTTTGCTGTCAATTTTTTTTTACAGTGAGGCTTCATCAAATACTCGCCAGCTGATATACGCTAGAGATACGCATCCACCCACCCACCCACCGACTCGTACGTGATTAAATCACCTTGAAAGGACGTCTGCCCAACTCAGCATCCGAGACCGTGTCTCTTCCCTCATGATCTCTGCCCATTCTCTTGGTTTATTCTGTCATCCTTTTGGCAGGCTGATATTATACAACTATTAAAAAGAGAAATTTGAATTTTCAAAAGGGGCAAACCCAAATCTCTCAGCTTCTGAAAACAAATGAACAGAAAAACCGGTTGAAGGAAAAACCGAAAAAAATGTTTGTAATGTACGTCACTGGGTTATTCTACGTAAAATCAACCTTCATATCCCAAAATTAGATTTTTTAAATGTATTTTTAGTACTATTAGTTTATGTAAAAAATGCGAAATTTTTACTCTTTTGACCTCCCGTTTTTTAGTAATCAATCTTCCAAAATTGGAAATTAATTCAATTTTCGCAGATTTTTTACATTTGTAAATGTCTATTTAAAATTAATCAACTTTGATTAAATTTGTGCAATTCTCTTTATATTGCAATTAGCTTTAATATGCTGTGCTACTTGATTATGTTAAAACGTTTTCAAAATTTCAAAGATTATTTTTCAATATCTCAAAGTCGTATTTCTTAATTTTTGGTACAGAAATGTATTTTTGAATAATATGTACCCAATTGACTTCAGTAAACGTAGATATGATACCTTAAGGTGGGACCAGCTCTCCTTTATTTTTTTTATTTTTTTTTGTGGGGCTTTACGGCTTATGTCGACATCAAAGGTCATTGGAACCCTAAAATTCTGTACAGGTAGGGAAAATGCAGTTACGTACTAGGGAGAGTGATCATGACTCTCATTGCGTGTGGGACTCAACCATACCCACTAAAAACCCTCCTTATTACAACATACCATAACATATCTCAAAACCAAATATCAAAACATTGACAAACAAATAAGGGGGGACAAAAATGAGGGGAGGACATAACATGAGAGGAATGAGAAAAATGAGGATAATGAAAGATACCCTAGCCTTAATAGCGTCGGGATCGAAAAGAACAAGAGGTGACCAAGGGAGGTCAGGAAAGAGAAAGGAAGGAGCTTGTCACAAATAAATGGAAGTAATGTGCCAGACTCAGCTCGGAACCCCGTGTTCGCCAAACACGTACTTACTAGATGTAAGTCCCTTGGAGGGTCAGCTCTCCAAGTTAGTCAAATCATTTAGATGTATAATTCTTTTCTTTATATTTTAATTATTTTAAAACACAACAATCTGAATAATGATGAAGAGAAATATGATTTACTTTGTATCTATCATTTAATAATTCAGTACAAAAAATGTTCGGGAAGTAACTTGACTCGTTTGAAATACCTAAGACCATGTGAAAGTATGGCGTCCGACTGGAACTGTTATCGTGATCCTCACATCTCACCTCGTAAAAAGTAAAATATCTTTCTCAAATGCCTGGTCATCTATAAATAAAAGTGGTGACAAAAATACTTCGGAAAATTTACTACAAATCAATGTAATATTCCATCTCTTTTGTGATTTTGAAGTTGGTCTTCTTTTTTTTTGAAAATAAGTGTTACCTCCAGTGTATTACAACATCAATTTTAATTGCAATTGTTTCATTTAAATGGTCAGAGAGGTATGTTTCTCAAGTTGAAATCACAACAAGTACATGTTACTCTGAATTGTCCATCTTCGTCTGCATTGTAATATGTCGTGAAGCGGTTTCAAATGTCCCGCGCATCAGAAGCGCTTGCCTAAACGATACAGAACTACTGACTGAGCGCGGGTCACAATAATAAAAACGCCAGACATCAGTGACTCGGTCTCTTGATTCTCTTTGACTCCTCGTGGCTCTTGGCTCTTGATTCTTGACTCCACTCCACCTTCTCGGTTAGAATTGACTCAGCGGTCTCAATCGAATTTCCTACAACACCCCTTTCTCGGTTAGACTAGACTTTTACGGTCTCTGCCGAATTCTTCCTACCTCGTTTCCTTTCGGCCTGAATTGACATCAACTGTGTCAGTCGAACCTACTTTCTGACACTGTCTTTCCCCAAATCACTACTTCACAATATTGCACAAGACTCGCCATGCGCTCCGTCAATATTGCTGTCTCGTCGCCGGACGCCCCACGCTGCCGCTCGTTGCACTCTGGGTGACTTGGGTAATAAAAGCTCTGCCTATCAATGCTGAGAATGAGNTTCTTTAAGATCTCCCATCCCCGTTCTAGCTAACTCCCCTTCAAGTCGCACGACACATGTTCTCCCACTCTAACATGGGAAGCCGCTTTGTCCCCGACAAATACAATGAAAATGATCGATACCAATCCATTAAAGCAGACATGTTATTATCACTTCAAATAAAGTATACTTCAGTGGAGATACATCATAAAACACTTCGAACACTTTGAGAGAGCTATTTAAGTTTTCGCTCAAAGTGTTCGAAGTATTTTATGATGTATTTCCACTGAAGTGTACTTTATTTGAAGTGATAATAACATGTCTGCTTTAATTGATTGGTATCGATCATTTTCGTTACAGATTACTCTGTTTATTTGTGTCGATTTCAGATATTTTAGTGATTGAATTCTACCTCAACGGTATCGGTTTCGAACATCTGAGCATTGAGCCTCGTGTCTCGGGGATCCATTAAACCTGTGAACAGCCTTCGCGAACGAGAGAATAATGGACCCATTCACCGCGACACCTCCGACGGAAGCTGCGCGCGCACGCTCCCTCTATCTCCGCGTGTGGAGGGCGTGACTTTCCTATGTCCAGACACGCGTGAGGGCGGCAGAGGAGGCCGTGAAGAGTTATGGCCCCAAGAGCGTCACGGTGGCCGTGCCTCAGCAGGGGAGGACACTACTTAACAGACTTAGCTGCTGCTGTTGATAGGATATGTGAAGAGTGATGAAGTAGGCAAACTCTCACATAAATATATTTTCTTTTAAAGGAACACACCCTCGACTTCCAAAAGAATTTGATTTTATGTTGACACGAGTTTTTCTACGGGTTTCCCTTCGAAAGAAGCGTATTTTATATATACTCTAACCTCGGGCCGGCAGTCTGTTATACTATTATTATTATTATTATCATCATCCTCATCCTCGAATTCAGATTTGTTTCAAAAGTTGAGATTTATTTGCAATATTTTCCAAATACTTTAAATATTTATAGTAGTAGTTGAGATTTGTTAAATAATTTTTGTGTGTTCTTTTAAGTAAAAATTTATTATAACATGTTGCTAAGTATTACTGTCTGGGTGGTATGGGTGGTATGGGTGGAAATGGTTTACAGTTGTGGGAGGCGAACGGGTGGTATAGTATAACTCCCCTGCAATCAGAGTAAGAGTCCCGGGTTCGATTCCCGGCTCGACGCCAAATTCACCTTACCGAAGGTTATCACATTTCTGTCCTTATCTTAGGGGGGGGGCGCAGAAATTATAAATCCATCAATGCCATACAGCCCTTGATTGGAATTCATGGAATCGTCCCATGCATGCTTCCGGAGAGTAAATTAGCTTCTTGTCTTCCTCGTGGTCATACGCAGATTGCAACTGCAATTAAGACGCTAAATTGTGCGATAGTATTTAAGTGGAGGAAAAGTGATATATTTTTTGGTAAATTTAAACCCACATTTATCATTATTATTATTGTTATTATTATTATTATGTTGTTGTTGTTATTTTGACGTTATTTAGTTTTTCTGACTATGCCCCATGTTCATCTTATTTCCAATCGCATAGATAATTTCGAATATCTCAATCTAAAAAGTATAGATTTCTGTCGGTAAAGATAAAGAGTTGATTTCCTCGTACTCTATTTCACATTATGAAACAAGTGAATCCTCAAACTTTATCGTTAACCTAGGTATTTGTTTTAGATTAAAAAAGTGTTATTTTCCCAAAAGTGGATGCTTCAATAAAACAAATTATTAAAATACTGAAGTGTCATAATATGTATATTCGTTGTTGAATAGCGAGTTTTTTTATCGCCTTCATATCGTGTTTTGAAAAAGGTAATTTTTTGTGCATCAAGTTACAGAGAAATTTCTACGAAATCTTACATTTCTTATCGACCAGCGATTTATTTCTGAGAAATACGATTTTGAGTAGAATACAATATAATAAAACAAATACTTGTATTACTCCTAAATGTGTTGATCTACAACAACAAAATGTAATATTGAAATATATTTTAATTTTTTGTTCAGAGTCAGCTTAATTCCCTCAAATGTAAGTGTGTTTATGAGATCTTAATAAAACAAACGCTGATCTCAAAAGAAAATAATGCATTTATTGCACTCAATCGCATCAACTTCAGATTAAAAGGAGTATTATACTTTTACTTTCCGATCACGAAGAGTGCTTAAGGGAAGTATTGAAATCGGTCGGAAGAAAAAATTAAGATCTCTTCGGATCTATACGAATTGGCTCCAGAACAATCGTCTATTTTCAAATTTTGGCGATTTAGTCCAATGTAATAAGTGTGTGTATGTTAAGAACTTTGTTCCCACGATAACTTACGTACAAATTGATGTATCGAAACCAAACTTGAGTTTTCACTTTGAATGCGTTGGGAACAGAAGAAGTCTACTTCTGGACGGAAGTTCACTTACACACCGCGCTCCACTTCCGGTTTCTTAATATTAAAAATTTTGAAAATATGCGTAGGAGCATTTTGATTGGCCAGTTAATTCTGCGAACAGATTGCTAAATTGGAGGCGCTTTATTTGAACCTGCAAATAAGATTATTCCAAAGAGTTCAGTTTTGAAGATAGTTCACGCAATCTGTACTTGAATACTATACTTTGGTTTTTAGGTATCATGTATTGCGATGATAAATATTTGGCATCCGATTGACCCGAGAAATATAATATTTTTATTATTTTATTATTAATATTTGTATTTTGAATTCTTTTATTTTTGTGTTTTGTATCGCGTTTAGTTCCTTGAGTTTTTGTTATAAATCGTAATTGGAAAGTTGAGTGCGGCACACTCCTGACTTTTTCTACTGCATTCATATTTTTACAATCTTGAAATGGAAACATTGTAGAATTTTTTAAATAATTGTATGCACAAATATTGCAATTAGTAAAATTTTGCCATTAACGTCCATTATTTAATTAAGTTAGATAAATAAGCCATATCATCTTCTATTGTTCCGTTATGTTTTCGTTACACAAAGTAAGTTTCAGAATATTTTCAGCAGTATGTGTAAAAATATTTCAATTATATGTTTGATACATAATGGTGTCGACCGATATCTAAATGAATCCAAGCAGTTTGATATCTAACAGGTTTTTTAATTAATTTTTATTTATTAATTAATATTAAGGTAGCTTTAAAATCGAGTTCTTTAACTTATAAATTTGAGTGTAGAATCGGAAAGTATAGCAAAGAAATAGGGGTGCAGTGTGGAGAGAACTTTACTTCAAACGGAATCAATTTCAAGGATTTGAACTATTTTTCGCTGTCTGCTCATGTCAATTTCTTCATGTACGGTGGACAGAACATTAGCATATATTTGTTAATCTTCCAAGGAAAGGTATTTAAAGCATTTATTCCAATTCGCGTCGAAGGGGTTGATGAACATTTAATGTCAAGTACTGTTAGTAAAAGCTAACACTATTGCAGAAAGGAGGGAAACATGGTATCCCCAACTCAGAATTAATTGCTTGCTATGTTTCATCGTGTGTGATAATTAAGGTGTTCAGAACAAGGCCAAAGGTTTGCAACTCGGGAACCATTTTTGTTTGGCCCTCTGCCGAACGCATCTTTGAGATAGTTTGTTTTCCTCAGTTGATGTCCAATGAGAATCGCCCATCCATTTACATACCTGAAGACTTGCCAGAATCTCATCGAACGTAACAATAAAAAGAGTTACGGTTTTTGTTCGTTTTTAAGCTAACTCTTGTTTTGAATTCTGTCTTCGGTTAATAACATCATTCCCATCAATCTGTGATATTACTTCTTCGGACGATGACCCTACCCAAGCTTCGGTGTAGAACACAATCGTTCGTTGATCAATCGCCCGATGAGTCTGCTTGAGGTTTGTGAAATTTTAGTCTCGGAGACGGAAGCAACCAAGAAACAGAGACAATTATTTCCACATGAAGCAATACACGATTAAGTCGTCCTAGACACTTCAAAATGAATACCAAAACACACGTTTTATTGAGAATAGATACAGTATAATACTGAAAACAAGATATTAATATAACATTAAAATATTAACAATAAATTCCATGTTAAAGAAGAATATGTATATTAAATACTCAACGAAAGAATAAATGAACATTTAAGGATCTGAACGTTGAGGAAAATTCCCATACCTGAGCGGGGATCAAACCCCGATCGACCAGCCAGCAGCTCATAGAAGACATTGTACTCAAATGAAATTTAAAATTACGATTCATGTAAAGTTCAAAACATAATTTTTGAAATGACTATTGATCAGTGGCAAGTGGCTACGAATGACTCTACGATATTCCCAACACCCTTTCGTTATAATAAAGGTGTGGCCAAAAATGCAGTTACAAACAGCTTATGACCATGTGGACGACAATAAACTAGTTTTCTCTGCGGAAGCAAGCGAGGGACCGTCCCATCAATCATGATCAAGCACCTTAAGTTGGAGGCAGATTTAACATTTCAACACGCTCTTAAGGTAAGAATAAAATAGTTCAATAACTGTTATAATATTAACAGAAATCCAAAAAGAAAAAAAAAAGCTCAAGAACGTTTTTTCACTAGTACGTATTATTATCAAACTATTGATTTTTCGTAAAATGTTCTTTATAAATCGTAACTATTAAAATTACTCTAAATTCAAGATTAATTAGTACAATAATCCGCCGTTCCTAGACAAGAGCCTAAAGAACCTGTACACAAAATACATTTAATGTCTGTTTTTACGTAATCGAATGAACCTACGAAGGAAAGAGAGCATCGAAGCCACTGCGACGTCAAGGGAGGTGAGGAAATTCCTCGAACCTCGTTCTTCCGTCTGGTCAGTGGGCGCTCTCTGTGTTGTAGAGATCGAGACCGAACTCTCATCAGTTCGAGACCCGTCTCAATGTGATTGTAACGGAGGTCAGTGCAAGAGCTTTTGTTTCGAATAGGGTGTTGCTTTCTTCCGAGTGATTAATTCAGAACTTAAACGAAATAAGTTCTGGAGCTCGTTTCGAAACTTCTTCGTTGTGCCTCTGGCGAGATGCGTATCTCTTTGTCTTTTTCTTTCTTTCTGTAACAATGGAGGAGGGCAGAGAGTGGAGGAAACACGAGGTGAAGGGCGTGTACTTCAACACCACCGCTGTTTCTGGAGTAGAAAGCAGATACGTTTCGGAACATGAGTCCCCCTTAGAGCGTTTTTGGAGCGTGTTTCGTCATCAAAACTACTGGTTGTGGAGGGAGCCATTATAGTTCTCTCAGCGAAAGAAAAGTTACGAGATGTAACTAATGGAGCGCAAGCGCAGTGTTGCCATGTATCTACTGACTAGCGTAGCTCTCTCCCCCCCCCGCACGTGGAGTACTATAACCCTTGGAAAAGTGAACCTGACAGCGTCCTTTCGGCCATAGGATACTGACTACTGTGTTCGTGACTACTACTCCAATCAGTTTGCCTATAATGTAAATGAACATGAATATACTTGATAAATAATTAATATCTCAGTAATGCACCGTTTAAAATATCAAAAACAAATGTAAACTTTTTTCAGACCCTGTAATTTGACAACTATTTCCTATGGTTGATCAACAATTATTTATTGACGACTCCCAGAGGAACAGCCTCAAACAAAAATCTCTTCAGTAAAAAATTCTGGCACATTATCCATCACGATTAAAGTATCGAAATTTCGCTGTCGATTGGCGATTGTGGTCAGTGAAGGAATAACTAGTGTTGCCTTCTGTCAGAGCTATCTGGAACGTCAGTGTTAGTTTGTGCTGACACATGGCAGTGTTTGCACGTTAAAAATTGGATGGCAGAGTGCATCAGTTATCAGACAATGAGATAGCAGTGCTCACTGGCCACACTGACAGGAGAATAATTAACTAGAAACGCTGCCCGTGCATTCATACCTTCAATATCGTAAAAAAGAACTCCCATTTAACTGTTGAATGACAGTAGTTTGAAGATTACACAATCTTCAGTTTCGTAAGAACTCGATAATGGAACCTGGAGAGAGGCAACAGACAGAAGCAAGAGGTGTCTCGAGGAAGAAAAATGGCTGCGGAGTGTCACGCGTTTCCATAATGATACCTCCCAACACAAGGAGATTGAGATCACGATAGATCTAAATTACGAAAACAACATCATAATAGAATGAGCCGGGTCAAATTGAGGGCATAAATCAGAGATGAAAACAAGTCATGAGCATTTAGAGAAGATACCATGGGCATTAGTCGTTTCTCGATTGCATTCGACGAAGTAATACGAGATATATAGTGATTAAAAGAGATGCTTTAGGTCGATTTTTATTTTGTTTTATAACACTAATGGTTAGAAGAATTGAACGTTTGGTTTCTACCTTCACTCCATTAATTCTTACTGGAACGTACATCTTATTCCTTACCATTCCACTAACGTTCAGAAGACCTCAACTTGATTAAGTCCAATTTTCGAAACTTCCACATTTTCGTTAAACATTCTTACGAAAATCGGGCGTGATTTTTTGGTCTCGTGATAAAGGAAATGTGTTCTTTATTGACTTTACTAAACAATTTATAAATTTCCTACGTATAGTCACGAATAATTTGTATACTTTTCATCATCTATTTTTTCAATGTCCATGGGTCGGTACAACGCAAAAACATTAGATGATAACTCATTCGAAACAACGTAACCATGTGAAATGGACCATGGAACGAAAAGAGAAAATAAGGAAAGTTGGGGAGGGGTAACATAGGACAGGTTTTTGAAATTCGAGATAGCGTGTTAGTTAGAAACAATATACAGTCACCAAGCAGATACAAACCTTGAGCGAGCACGTGGTAGGCAGTACGTAACAGGGAGCTTGGGTTTTTCTCATCTTTACAACCATGCTAGACGCGTCAAGGTGGAGAAAAATTACTCTACATGAAGCTATTTAGATAATGTACACAACCAAGACAAGATTGATGTTCAGTTTCACCTACTTTCGTCAAACTGTGGGGTGAACGTCAAATCACTGACGGTTCATTAAAAAGAACTTTTACATTTCATCTCCCGCTCATCGAATTTCAAGATGAACTCATTTAACAGATCGTGAAGTATGTGGTTATGATGAAGTGTAGAGTCGTCGGCGTCTATCACACGAAATGAAAAATTTTTGATTAAAAGTTTCTGTAGAGTAGAACCCCTCTAAAACCAGTCTGAACGGAATCGACGCCCAGGTCGATAAATCGTTTGGTGGGTTAATGCGAGGTTCCAATGAAAAATCGATCTTCGTTCAGAAAGAGTCTACAATTTGAACAAGATGTAATAATAATAATAATAATAATAATAATAATAATAATAATAATATAAGGCAATACAATACAAAAAATCGATAAATTCACAGCACTGAATTAAAAAATCATTAAACTATATAATTCAACTAATATTAAAGTATTAAATATTTAAAAAATTTACCCTGATGCATCTAAATAATTGATAAAAAAATAACTCATTGCACATTTTATTTCACTGATGACCCAAACACTCGATTTACCCCTTTCGTGCACTTCACTTCACATTTCCCTTCCCACCTTTTCTGAATCACTTATTTCCCTCGTATCACTTTACTTCACTACTCACTATCACTCCACTAGCTTCCCATCTACACTAACGCACCCATTCTTCCCGAACTTGTCTAATCCTTTTAGTTTGTCTGGTCCCCTTTTCTTAGAGCGCTTTTGAATTTAAGAATATCACGAATAAATAAGTAAATAAGACGTCATTGCAACTCGTTTCATTGTAGTGTATGTACTCACTCGCTCACACAGACGAACATGAAAATAAAAATTGAGTCATAGAAAAATAGAGGGGATTCGAACTGGTGAAGTCCTTCCCCCTCCCGCGCATCGCACACCTAACGTCCCATCGCCCTGTTTCACTTTCCAGGAAACGTCCATGTTCGAATCACTATCTACCACCTATTATACGCTGAAACATAGAAACAGGACTGTTCCACGGGATAGGTTGTTTAATCCGAGGACCGAGATCGGTTAGGGGCATAATGTAAAATTGGAGCGATTTCTAAGGCCCAACTTAAAAATAAAATGTAATCTTCGTGCTGCTTTTTTATTATATAGCATGTAAAAAATGCTGACCGGCACATCATGATGTACCCAAATGTATAAATGTGTATTTTGTAACAAACACTACTTCGACTGGGAGTCATTTTCCACGGCCTCTCTTTTCTTTTTTGTTGATACATTTCCTATCATAGATTCTGTTGATGTTTTTCTAGTTTTTTCTTTCTAGTTCTAGAACATAACACGTCCCCGAACTTGTACTGGGCTACAGTGAGTGAAAAGCGATTCATTCGAACCACGCCTTCTGTATAAACGTAAAACATGAACAGTGCGAAAATGAGTTAGCGTTTATAGCAAGAGACTGTTAAATCGTCTTAGGGTATTGCAAGGTAGACAGAGTGAACGTGAACGAAAATTTTATAAAATATTGATTTAAATGAATTGTTAATGCGTAAGCAATTCCTTAAAAATAAATTAATATTGTAAAGCTACAATAATATCACAATTATAATACGTATAGGGACTCAAAATGCATGTCTGTTGCATTGAAGACCGTCAACAACAAAAAAAAGATCAAGCTTTCTAGAGTTAAATATAGTAAATTGAAATAGGATCGATGCAATGACGTAAGGATTTTCATAATTTGCAGGACGGAGATGACCGCCGCGTCACGTGACTGAAGACAATGCGACCCTTGTCAAAGAAAGAGTCAAACGAGAATCCAAATATATTATTAAGCTTTATAAACACAAAATAATGTTCCTCATCGAATAAGAAAAATCAGTAGAATGATTTATTAATTAATAAGAACAACTTTGGTGAATATTTCCAAGTTTCCTGAACAGATGGTCAACGCGGAGATAATACCTTAAGTTTGTAATGTATTCCTTGTAGAATCCAATATAATATGACGTCACTCTTGATATTGCATTCTACAAGTATTATTACATTACTTTCCCATTCAACAGAACTCATTACCAGTGGGAATTAAAAAACTATCTCAATTATTATTTCATTTACGTAATTACTCTTAGGTTTGGGAATAAATACAGTTATCTTTGTGATGATTCAAAACCATCGCCTCGTGTTCCGTTGAGATTCTTCCGCGTCTATTATATTTCCACTTTCAACCTTCGACCTGAGATATAACGTAAGGTTAGCGAAGGTTTGGAGCGCGCTATAATCCAAAAGCCAAGCCCGCAGCAGTTCTTAAGTTATGTTACGTAAGATGTTCCTTCTTTTTCATGAAGTGAGCCTTTCAAAGTGCGTGAGATTGTGAGTGTTCGGCGTTGACGTATTCAGCGAGAGAAATTTCCTAAACGACCTTTTGAAGTGAAGTGTTGATGCTACCTGTGTTTGCCTTCCAGAAATGCAACGATTCAAAAACTCACCTGAGGAGACACACCTCTACTTTTTTTCTTTTTCAACGACTCGCGTTATGTACTTTATAAAAAAATATTTTTTTAATGAGACTTATTCAAGTTATCTGGAGCGTTTGAAGTTAATCATAAACGCAAATTTAAAGTCAAGAAACTCTTAACAAATTTTCTGCGATAAAAATTATTTTTCCTCCGTTGCCTTAACGGAATCATTTGTAGGTATACTGACTTAAGATAGGTGTCTTAAATAGAGTGACGTACGAATTTTCTTTTGACAACCATGTTTGAATGTTAATCATGATCATGAGGATAGAATTGGAAAAAAACATTGAACACGGGGTACGTTTCTCTAAATTTAAAGGGACTTCACAACACAAGTGTGAATTTTCGTTCATGGGTGATGGGAAAAATTGAAATAGCGTACGGTCTCCTCTTCTTCGAATTCTAATTTTTTAAACGAAGAACATAGATTCATACAGCGGACGAACACTCAAATACAATAGCATTTTATTTTAGTGTAATTTTTTTTTTTTTGGGGGGGGAATATTTGGACAACGGAATGGGAAAAAAACTTGCGATGGACTAATGCTCGAACCCGGGACCTCCTGCTCCTGTCTCTTATACACATCTAGATGTGTATAAGAGACAGCCACTGCACCACTCGCCTCGACTCCCAANAAAAACAGAATTGAAGTTAAAAAATTGAGGCTGTGCATCGGGTACCTTTGTAGACCCTTGCCGCAAATACGTGAGATAATAATATCATAAAATAATACAGACTGGACCTTGACAAGACCATTATCGTTGTAAAGTTGTTACAGCAGCTCCGGAGGGAGAAACGGAGCCTAACTGCGGTCACGTACATTCACTATGTCACGTTTCCGAGGTCTTCGAAGAAGACGGTAGTTTGCACTTTTTAGAAATGATGAACTGAACGTTTCGAATATTTCCTCAGTCTTACAAAGTCTTGTAGAGAACGAGATTAGATGAGTTCTCAAGTCTTTGCTCGTGACAGTTTTTGAATTGTTACAGAAATGTTTCTTCTGAATTTCGTCAATATATGTTAAGAATGTTATTCGTCAGTGTTGGTGGTTTGGTTGGTGTGTAATATTTGTAAGTGCCCTTGTTCCTTTCTTTCTGCTGATGTTGCAAATGAGAGACAAAGAATAGAAAGAACCTTCAACAACTGTTTACGCGGGGCGTAGCTCTGATGATGATGATGGCCAAACGGCTGTGAGAGTTCTGTGCATCAATAAACGATGACGGACGAAATATTTTCTTGTTTCTGATAGTTTTATGTTGCTTCTGTTATAGATAGCATTCCTAGATTTTCGGTTTGCTTTCTTAAATGCCCCCAGAATTGCATCTCACCACTGTCAATTTACTTCAAGCGTGGAAGAGGCTGAAATTTTGCATACAAACTCATATCACAACCCCATTGATTAATCTTAAGTTCATTAATCAATCAATTAATTTGTTAATTGTAGTTCATTTCATATTTATGGGAAAAAATTATTCTCTTTTTTAGAAATTCTTATTTGTAATGAGGGATGCGTATTTGGTTTCGATGCCTACGTGACTGACGTGTATAATGATCATTAGGTGGCCAGATATGCACGAATTTTATTTGGGTAACTCTGTATATACGTCGCTGTATCAATGTACTAGAGTTTTCTTATATCACACCGTAGGATCACAAACATTCGCGTAAGACTATTCTTTGGCCAATTATTAAGAAACATAGCGTTTAAAAAACGTGTTTTCAAAGTGTGTGGTAAAAATGTCCGTCGTAAAATGTAAGATATTTCTACTTGCTTACTTTATACAATGTAAATAGTTTTTTACTGTCAATTTCGTATTTTACTATTTACAGCAATCGTGAAAATGCTAGTTTTGTTCCTTCCTTCAATGTACGAATTAATTTACTCTTATCATCGTTTTGTAAGTTATCTAGTCATAAATTTTACGACAATTCAGTCAAGCTCTCATTTAAAAATAAATGCGTGTTAGAAATGTTTTCACAGCTTAAAATAATATCATCTACGGACTGATTGTGTATAAAATTATTTCCACTTTTTGCCAATTATGTACTTTGAAGCAAATAAAAATGTTATGTTCATTTTGTAAAAGTTAAAGTGTAATTTGTTTTCACAATGAGAATGTTATCGGCCATTGGAAATTACCAAAGAATACGTAATCTCTTTGCAATATTTGTAACTGGTTGGGTGATATGTGTGGCCATTGCAAGGATTGTGTTATAATGTGGTATTCTTACCTAAGTGTTGGTAGTTAAAAATGTGTGAGACTGTATAAACTCTACTAAGCGCTGATGAAGGTAACGCAAAGTAGTAATAAAGAATTTGGCCAAACGATCCCTGAACGGACCCCGAAGACTACAGACAAGGAGTTCGCGGAGTATAGAGCTCGGATATTACTTGGCCTCGGCACTAGAAGGAGATGTGGTCAGTATTTCGGTTTGACCCCAAGATAGATCCTGGTACTCATTTTATAGCAGTCTTAGTAGGCCTGGGAGTCAGTCTGGATGTTGAGGTGTGATGAAAAATCCCCACCTCCCGGAGATCGAACGCCGGCCATCCAGCCAGCAATTCAGCGCTCTACCCACTGAGCCACGCTGCCTTCTTGTCTAGTGTGTGTTTCGTTTTATTCATGGCATATTTTTAGATTACTTCGACTCACCGATGACAATAATAGATCTTGTCTTTTGTAAAATATTCGATCCACACTCCTATCTCTGAGCGTCTTTAATCGTCTGTCGTAATATCCCTTCACAATTTAATGCAGAAGCCCTTTCAGAACCACCAAAGCGAAGACGCTACTGAACTCGTGTCTGATTGAAGCGTGCGACGTCGCTTCTTTCGAAAAGGTTGCGATGAAGCCCACAGGGTCAGTGCAAAAAAGCATCATCGGCCCATCTCACAGGCAGGAGGATTACCCCCAAGGAAAACCAGGCGCAAAACCAGTTACGTCGTGTGGCACAGTGCGGTGGCCGAGCGAAGCGACAAGAGAGGTCACTTATGACTCGCGGCGAAATCTGATATTCATTCGCTGTTACTCTGCGTCATGATGTCCCATTTGTATCTTAAGAACTAGTGGTGCAAAACCATTGCACATACTGTCTCATATACGTTTGATTTTTTTTTTTTTGATATTTTTTGTGGGGCTTTAGGGTTCGTCAACATCGAGGTCATTATAACCCTTATATACATTTCTCAATCTGCAGCATATGAGTAACTAGAAATATCGTAAAAGTGTAATGTAAATGTAATTTCGTTGGAGACAGAAATCGATATATTTTCGTATCAGGAGTGTGTTTTCTGTCCTGCTATGCATTATTATATCATTATCATATCTTTCATTTCAGTTTACTAAAAGTGTATTCTACGTCTGCTTGGTCCACTTACACTGCTAAACATTATTCAAGCTTCTTGAAACAGTAAACTAATGTGTAAGTGTAGACAAAATATTTTACTGCGTCTATTACAAACTTTCAAGCGAAATACTGCTAATGCGGATGTAATGCATATCAATTGTACCTTACGTACAGAAAATTTAATCAAAATCATTGGAGCTGTTTTTGAGAAACATTCAAAAGAGTACTTTGACCTTCATATGAAGTATCCTATGTTTTAAAGTAAAAAAAAATCGAGCACGTGCATAGACAACAAGTAGATTCTACCTTGGATACGAAATGTAAATTTAATTGATTCATCCATTTATTCAGAATCACTGCGCACAAACGTACTGAGGGACGGACGTTATGCTGAAAACAACTTTTTCAGAATCAGGGATCGGCGAAACGGATATTTCCGTCGAAATATTTCTTTCGAACTTTTTCACGATTATAAAACTTTCTGTATACTACGAATACGAGAGAGTAAAACGACAGGTATTCCATAGCATTTACATTAATAAATACATCTTAATATTTCTTTTTAATACTTACATTTCTTACTCACTGTTTGATGCTTACGATTGTTACGTTGACTTCATAATTTCCGAAGGAATGTGAAAAATGTAAAAATTGGATCGAAGTTTTGAAAAAGTGTAAATACATATTTATTTCTCAATTTGTAATTTCTGCCTCACCGCAATATTGTGGACTGGACCAAACACATTGGTTGCCTTTTCACATCTATCACGAGTTTGTTCCAAAAACTATATTTTCCTGAGTTTGCACAATGTTAGTTCAGTTTTCCCGAAAAATTGAATGCTATGAATGCATGCGCCTGGATTATGATCACCCGCAGTCGTTCTTGACAGTGAAATACGTAAAAAAGAAGAGTTTTTTTTTTCTTTTAGAAGTTTTTCGAACATTATATATCTTGCTTTCAATACCATTGATCGGTTTTCATATTCTTTTATATGTTTATTTCATTATTTTTCCCTTTTGGGGTGATATTTTATATTCATTGTTACAGATTACTATCCTAATACTGATCAGCTCCATTCTTATATAGGCGTTATTATTTGCGATAAAAGGATTGGCCTCTATTTCCACATGCAATGAAGATGAAGGTTTCATATCAAGATAACTTCTACTGATATAATCGACTGAGTATTTAAAATTAATCCTCAAACTATATATTTTATAAAGGCGAATTGAATTTATGTGGATACAAAATATGAGATCTTCATTTAAAAAATTCTGAGGTGTTGAGTTTATCGACGTGGAATTTTTGTTTGCTCATCTAGATTAAGATATTTTGAAATACCCTGTATGGGACAATTTCAATTGAATTTATTCTCAACAATACACTATTTTAACTTCTCGCTTTTTTAACAACCTGTAATGACATCCCCGTTTGTAATACATAGTCATTCCGGGGTCTCTGTCTCTCCTCTTGAATCTTTGTTACATTTTCCTTCCCTTTAGACCTATTTGCCTTCTCTTTTCTACGAGTGCATAGTCCGATTTTTACATTTCCTATTCTTTGCGACCTGTATGGAACAGTTGTCATCCCAGTATTAAATATGTTACTTTATTTGTTTTACTGTCCACCTTTTAAAAAGCCACCTTTGTCATGCAATTTAACCAGTAGTCATCACTTTTCTTTTCAAAGTAACTGAAGAATATTTCAACATTGGAAATACTTTTAAAGAAATTTCAACTACCTTGATCCTTGACTCTCAACAATATCTCTATCCACCGATGAAACTCTGTATGAAATATTCTTCATTAAAAGTCTGGGCAACTGGGAAGCTTTGATTGACATGTCCTTGATCTGTTAACTTAAACCTCATGAAAACAGTGTGATAACTACTATAGATCGAACCCAGAACCGCATGGGATATCTTTGACACGTTAAATCTCAACTTGAAACCTCACGTGTACTTGCTGAAGCCAATTGCGATATCTCTTAATCTGTAATCATGCTGCCCTTTCAATACAAAATTCTAATTGGATAAGTGGAGGTGGAACAGCGCATAGATCATCAACAGCCGTCAGACACTGTGTGCTTCTCATCTTGGTAATATTAAAAACTCGCATATTGAAATGCCAAGTATAATACGAGTAAGAGATTTTCCCCTTCTCAGACAGTTATGCGCGTAGAAAGTTCAAGAAATAAAAATTCAGGCAGATGTTAAATTAGGGAACGCTACGTAAAATGGAGGGGTCTTTTTTACGTTTTCTAATTAAGGTTAATTTCAATTTGGAAAATGAAATATGAACATAAATTTTTAAACTCTCCATTATTTGATGACGTGGTTCTGCGTGAAACATTTTTAGTAATTTCTTTCTTGTGTTACTTGATGGTAATATAGATTCAGTTGACCGGACCACAGCTCTAATTGTCCCCAATGAGGGAATCTCCAATTGAGAGGTGTCAAGGACATTAATTGATTCAGATATAGCATTTTTAATATTTCTTTGGAAAGGTATGACTTACATGAAATAAATACATGTTTTATCACCAAAAAAAATTACTTCTCTAAACATTTCATTTGCAACCATCCTCTGAAAGTAAGAAATGCATTTGATTTTTTTTTAGAAAATATGTTTGTTCATAATTATGCCTCAGTTTCTTCAAACATACTGATATTCCGTCACAAATATTGACAAATAATTTTTCTAATATATACCTAATCTGGTAAATATAAGCAAAATGTTATGTTAACTGAGATATAATATTGGTTCTAAACTGATTGTGTTGATATATTTATTCTTGAAGGACAATAATTATGCATACATTATTATATACAATCAATTTTTAATGTAATACTTTATTAGTATTCATTAATACATGGCCAACGTTTCGATGCTAGTTTGGCATCGTCTTCAGGGCTGCTGCTATGTTATTTGAAATGTTCCAATTATCCAAAAATTAAGCATCGGAACGTTGACCATGTATTAGTGAATACTAATAAAGTATTACATTAAAAATTGATTGTCTATAACAATATTCGCATAATTATTGTATTTCAAGCACAATGATGTGTGTTCTAGCTGCAAAGAAGTTCTAGCTGCAATGTGTCCGAAATCTCCCACCAATTTCGTACGAATAAAAATTAAGAGAAATCGAAATACAAAACTGTGACGTGTTTAAATGGCTGTCTTTTATCCACATAGTTTTTGGCGTAGTGTTTCCATACTATAACTGTTCATGTTTATGCAGAGGAATGATGATATACTGTGAAATAATTTTGTCTCTTTAACATAATAAAAAACTGTGTGAGTAGCGATCTCATCGCTTCAGGGGAATAATTTACGAAGAAGAAAATGGGGTTCTTGGGGGGGTCAATGTCCTATTTGCGAAGGTTATTGAATCGATCAAAATTATAGCCCTTCATTCCTTTGCCAACTGATGTTTAAAATGGATGTTCAAACATGAGACAGGAACAAAACAAATTAACTGACGTCGTTTGCATAATTTTGCATAACAACTTTCTCAGAATATTATCGGAAGACTTACTGCAACTATAGGAATACAGAGTTATCTAACATTCTTTTATGCTTCGATCTAGGGGATTTTCCCGGCTTCACCCAGGTCATAAGTGACGATTTGTTATCGATGAATGTGTAAACAACAACTTACATTAAAAAATAATTAATTTTTAGATTAATTGATTTTACTTTTTGACTGTTGATTGACTATTACATTTCATAAACAATTTTACATTTACCATTAAAATCTGAATCGTGCAACCTTTCGTTATATTTATTTTTGGTTGAGAAAGTACCGTGAATTTCCATTGCCGAGCGCTAAGTAAAAATTAAAAATAACTAAAGGCCTCTTTTAGACGTTTTTGCACAATATCGGATACATCAGTCCACTTTTGCTACACAACGGATATAATACCTGAAGTTACAGCAAGAGGAGTGACGTGAAAAAAAAATTGTGAAACTTTAACAGATCCTATGTTTTCAGTTGAATGATTTTGCTTCATTTAAAGAGCACCCGGAGTATATAAACTTTTTAGTTTTTAAGATCATAGGAAACAATTATCAGACTTGACTGATAATCAGGTGAACATATAGTTTGGTTTAAGAGATAATCGTTTTCCTCACAAACAACCACATTTGTCCGACGTTCCATGAAGACGAAACTCTGCTCTCGTAAACTTGAATGACCTTTTGCGTCTTTGGCAGAGGGCCATCCACTGGGATTCCGATCGCCCCAGGAATGTGAGCGAAGAAGCCCCTCGCGTTCACTTGTGATTAGCTCAAGGACAACCACTCCACTTCATTTCTGCCGATATTCAGACGCAGTATTTTACCTTTTGCATCATTAAATAATGACAAAATCTTTTACTACTTATAAAAAACCAATTTCCTCGAAGAACTTTTGATAAACTATAATATCGTCGCTTTATATTGATCATTTGCTTTTCCTTTTATTTTATTTATTGACACCCATCTCTGGCTGGGGGACTTCAAACCCCTATGTAGGGATTCACCCCACCAAGTTCGTAGGTGGGTTTCACACCCAACCAAAACAAATTAGAATTTATATTAAGATGAATTTAAATGTTTCGAATATGTGAAATATATAATCGTCCAGTTAAATTGTCGTGAATAAAGAAATGCGGTTTTAACACTCTATCCTAAAATTTTCGGAGTGGTTTAGCGGGAAAGGGGATTCAACTGTCATTCTGATATACGAATACGTATTTACTGAATTTTCAGAGCGCGGATTTTATCAAATAAAGAAAAAGTATATACGATTTTCTTACTCAAACAATGAAGCCCTCTTCCCCCCCCCCAAAAAAAAACAACCTCAGCTTGTTCTGAAAGTCGTTTCCAAGAAGAATAGTTTTCCTGCAACTGCAACAACACTCTTTGTGTTGAATGATAATGAAAATTCTATTAATTCTCAAGCAGTTGGCGATTCGTTTAAAAAATAATTTTCCTCTCAACGACATAAATCATTTTAATACCACGTTACAGAAATAGCAATGAAATGACACCTTCCTGTATAACCTCACATTTCACGCTTTACCCTCTTCTCATGATCATAATACTGTTCTGAGAGAAATAAATTTCAATGAAAAACTCCCCATGCACAATTGGAATAAAACACCATTTAACAAAACAAAAGAGTGTTTTGTTATATATTTCTATTAATTGATCTCGAAGATTTACCTAAGAGCCATAAAAATAGATATAAACACTATTTTAGGAAACTTCAATGGGCTTATACACGCAAAGATTATTGAAGGAATATAAACATCTAATATGTATAATATTGAGATACGTGACAAAATATGGTAGTTTATTATCTAGTTAAAAGCGAAATAGCTCATGTATATCTATCACAGAATACTGATGGATCATAATTTGAAACAGTCCACGCTACTTTCTTAATTAACTCCCTTTCCAATCTGTTTAACTATATTATGGAAAATTTTATCAAGTAACTAATTAAACATTCAGATTGGTGAAATTGGATTAATGTAGTCGTAACGATATTAACACTATATCAACGTGAGGGAGAATTTATTCACAGTTTTCTCTATCAGTGCTCAGATCTATTTTTAAATGGCAATATCGTAAAAAATACTTCGATGTTACAATAATAATTATCCAATGAGAGTTTTTCTAAACGGTATAAATCACTAATTTTCTTAAGGAACTTGGTTGGGGCTTGTCTCAGGAAAACGACCAATAGAACACTGCTTTATTAGATTGTTCTTTCGATTTTTGCGTCGCCAGCAGCTGTTAAATGACCTGCCGTAGTACACGAAGTTGTGAACATTATAAATAATTCGGAAAATATTGTTTTTTAAATCGTAAATATTAAAATAACTCTAAATTTGAGATTTATGAACACCGGCCCTAGACAAGAGCCTAGAGAGCTTAGATAAAAAATCCGCCTCCACCCGAAAGAAAACCGGAGGAAAACCCGGGCTAGGATGGGGCTACAGAATTAATGTACAGAACCGTGCCAAGGTCGAGTACAAATAGAACTAAACTTACATGAATAACAAATAGGTATGGTATTAATAAATTTTATAGGTAATAGGTCATTCCTCTATCAATTCTTTATCATTTGAATTCAGTAATAAATCTTGAAATAACATCCACAGTAACGTGTCACACTTTCTCATTGGTTGTGACGTAGATAAGCCCCGCCCAATAAGTTATAAGAGATTCTATAAACACCCATCCCGGATGGCGTAACGGTGTGTTGATTGGCGAATCTTCCACGAGTGGTCAACCCCACCGGAACAATGAATGTCTTCAGTTGACCTCGTGACTCGCAGACGTTCCAACCGAACGTGCTCCTACCAAGGTCAATCCGTCTGAGCATCCTTGTTTGAAGGAACAGTTGGGATGGGCCGTAGGAGTGGTAGCGGAGACCTTGAGGTAAAATGCTATTTTCAGGGCACAAATAAAACACCTAGCAACTAGATTTCTTTAGTGAGGTGCGAATGAAAAGTCAGAAAAAATTACTAACGATCGACACTCTGCTCTCGGCAAGTTTTTCCAAGGTGAAGTGGACACGAAATTGGAAGAATAAAAACCATAATTTTTTTTTCGAAATTTATTGCGAAGTTAAATTATTGTACTATATTTCCACATATGTCAGTAAGACTTCTTTACGGTCAGGGTTGAACGTGAGGAAAACGAATTAAACTCGGTAGTTCATAATAATTCTCGAATATATTTTTCACGTAGACTACGCTTTTGTCAGCACATCTTTCCTTTTTATATGTCATTTCCTTGACACATAAATTTACACTTTCCGGATTCAACACAGCTCTTTGCCAAAAAATTCACGCTATGAAAATAAGATATTTGTCTTAATATGATTCATTAAATGGGATTAGTTTTTCCTTCATCCGATTTCTATATGTTCTTTGCAAATAATTAATATGCATTGTGGGTAACAAATACGTAGCGTATTCTGGTAAGCAATAAATACTTGTATTTAAGTTTGTTTTTTTGTTTTTTGTGGGGTTTTAAGGTCATTAGAACCCATGCAGGTATTTAAGTACAGGATGGGCGGGGAGAAAATCTTTTAATCCCCGTAAGACAAAAACTTAAATTGTAATAACATCAAATGTTTGTAGCGCGATTCAAATTCTCTAAGTTTTACTATTAATATCTTTTGTTCATATGTATGTGATTTAAGTATGTAATGTTTTCCACCATATTAGATATTTCCAAGAAGACCTCGGTGTAATTTTGCACAAGTTGTTCTCGTAACCAGTAAGATATTGAAATAATACCAAATCGTTCTTGTTTATGTTTCAACCTTCTACCTGATTTCGTGAAGATTACCAGACTACACTGCGTATGGTGATGTGCATGGAGCACAGGTACAAAGTACTGTTTATAAGTGAACTATTAAATAAATTTAATGTACGATTATACAATAGTCTTATACCTGCAATTTTACTATACTTATTGCAATTGAAGACTCTGGATCACGGGCTTATAACCAAGTAAAAGCAATCTTGTTTCAACAGACAAATTTTACGAAATAACTCGAAAATCAGTCACTCACTTCAATTGCCAAGTGATTACTGATATATTATATTAACCTTGACTCCCCTATTTCTGGATTCTTTCACTGGAACAAATGTAACAGTTCTGATTAAATTGATAGGAAGAAGGGATGTAATATTGTGCTATATCCGAATAGCGTCGGTTGAGAACTTAGAAAATACGCATGCTATGGCTCGCAAAGAATACACAACTTAATTGTTTTGTTCTAAGTTCGTGTTTCTGTCCGTCGGTTGGCTTCATAATCTGCGTATTTGTTAACGCGCCTAATCCGTATTAATGTTTATATTCCATGGAGAAACGAACGTACATTATTTATAAATTATTTTCTGAGAAGAAAGCAAATCAACTTCTTTTTTTCTCGATGATTTATTACTTTTAAAATGTTAAAATTATATGCGAAGAAAACAATACGTTTTGTATGATTTTATCACCTCATATAATGTTTCCAATGTTTTACGCCTTCAGGATGAGAATCGCACAGTGAAAGAGAAAAGACTGTGAGCTGAGAAATATCTACGACTCAGCGGAACGGCAGATTACTCCTAGATAAACACTTGTCTCCTAGACAGACAACATTCCTAGTGCGTGAACTTGACCGTCGTGGCTATGATCACTGACCTCGCCCTTACCAAGTACAGGCTATTCACACAGCACGACACGACAGTCGCGCCAAGTCTATGAAGGATTCCGTGATCGCGGCAAGTAGAGTCACGATCTGACGACGCCGTTCGCGAATGGACCGGAGGAGGTATTTCGCCTTGTGCAACCGGCGGCGACAAGTGCACTTCATTGAGTAAGAGGTGCTGGAAAGTAGGCTCGCTTTCTCCTAGTGAAGGGAGGGGGGAGGGGGGGTGCCCTTTCAAATGCTCAAACACTTGTTTTTGAGAGGACATCACCGAAAGAATTCCCGCTTTTCCCACTAATTGTCAGACGAAATGCGGAAGGTTGCATGTGTGATGTAAGTTTCATCATTCACGTAGAGGGTACACTGGGAATTCTCATAAAAATATTCAATACCGAAGTATTCTACGAAAGAACTTCGCGGTACATTATTTTATACTTCACAATTTTCCAACATAACATTTCTTGCAAATAGTTCACTCAAGCAGTTAACGATGTTGCAAATAATAATAATAAAAAACTTATTGTCAAAAAAAACCAGTTACAAACTGCGTATGACCACGTGGAGGGCAATAAACTAATTTACTCCCCGGAAGCAAGCAAGGGACCATCCCATCAATTCCGATCAAGGGTCCTAAGACAGAGGCGGATTGAAAAATTTCAGCAAAAATTCCTAGATAAGATAAAAAGTTAGCTACGAGTTATTATATCAAAAAACTCAACAAATGTATATTTACCACAAAAGAATTGTTTCACTAATACGTATTATTATCAGACCAAAGATAATTCAGAAAATAGTGTTTATAAATCGTAAGTATGAAAATAACACTAAATTCGAGATTGATTGTATCAATAGACAACAGCCTACAGAACCTGCTGTATAAAAAGTCCACCTCTCCCCGAAGNGCTGCTTATAGACAACAGCCTACAGAACCTGTATAAAAAGTCCACCTCTCCCCGAAGGAAAACCTGGGCCCGGACGGAGGTTCAATTATAAATTTTATTAGAACTGAACAGGCGGTGTACCTATTACAATGACGGCATTTGTTAAAGATAATTTTTAATAATTATGAATGTGAGAGTTCCCACGAAATGGGGTGGTCAAATTTTGTGTACCAACTAATCCTCGGTTTTTCTTTTTCTTTTTGAAACGTGATGCCAAAGCATGAATCAATCACGCACTTGAGCACAAAACATTAAGCATCATAAATTTTTCATTAGGACATATTTGGATTCTTCAGAATCTAGTTAAGAAATTATAAGTTCTTCAGCTTCCCAACACCTTTTTTGCTATATATTTAAAATTCAATTCTGAAGAAAGAGCCCGTGATTGCATTGATTATGTCAACCGTAAGAAAAATGAAATAATAATCAGCAGTCGATCTTTTCTTTGTATCGACTCTGCTCATAATTCGACTATCCACCTATATACTTTCAAATGCTTTCGGTTTCATTTTCACGTAGTATATTCACATGCCATACAATACTTGTAGTTATGACAAAGAATTCAAATCGTGTTCTCGTACTTCCGTAGAATGATTTGAAATGTTACGCTAAGAAATGTTATCCCAATCTGGACCTAAATGAAAAATATAGTAGGCACAACCTGCTTAAGAAACCAAATCTGGAAACCACTTTTTCCGTGTCGTCGACGAGAACATGTGAAACAAGCTAAATTAGGTTTCTAAGGCCAGAGGAGAAGTTACCAATTACTCCTGATATTTCTTTCAAAAAGTCTCTCTGTATTCCCGATTCCTTCGTGAAGCCAAATGTAAAGAATATCCTTAATTAGAATACTTTTACGTTCCTTTTACAATGCGATCTTTCGTCTCGATTTCCTTTTGTGCATCGTTCCTGTATTATTTCCAGTGTCTTGTCCTAATACGAATTCTGTTGTCGCTTTTCGAGAAGGGTTACCTCACTCTTAAATCGCACGAGCGGCCATTTCCAAATGCGGCAGACACAAGAATACGCATCGTTAGCAGAAAAACAGCGACGATTGCTGTCCAAACGGTTTCCATACAGTCCACATCGCTGGTTTTTACCTCTTAGGGAAGAAGCATTGGTTGTGTGGAGTCTCACTTACCATATCTGGAAGCAATGACGTGAAATACGTCACAAATACAAGTGTCCCGTTTTTCGTCCATGTTCCAGGGCTGTCCAGAAGGTGACGAGGAAGGCGAAGATTGTGTAAATCCGTATAATATTCAGAAATTAAAAACTCGCGAGTTTTGTGTGAAAATAATTTTATACAGATCTTAATATAACTCTCTTTTTACTCAATGCTCCCGGTGTTTATTCATTCGTCATAAGACGCGGAGAGGTTTTCTTATCTAGAAAGATACGTCTCTAGCAATTCCAAAATCGTGGAACTCGTAAAATGCCTCTGTGGTGTTCTAAGTAGAACGGTAGTTGGTTACTCTGGACCAGGGATGTCGAAGTGAGCACGTGCGGGCAACAGAGCACGCCGCGCTTGCTGCCTGCGCAGTCGGCCAGTCGTGGCGTGGCAGAAAATTTCAGGGGGAGCGAACCTGTGACTTGGTAAGTGATGAATGTGGGGGTAATTCATTTACTACTTGCGAAACATTTGGTGACAAAGTATTAAACGGGATTACGACGTGTTACACGAAAAACCGTAAAAATTACTAAAATATATATTTTTATTTTTATTTGCTTTGTCTTCAAATATTTTCTTTAGTGCTACCACGAACTCGTTAGTATAATTGTGGAACGCGTGGAGGCAGAGATCAGAAGAAAGGAATTTGTGAACCGTAAACCCCATGCGTTATCGCGATTCAGATCTCCGAGCAGGCGAGAGAACGCAAGTTCGCTAGCGTGCTCTTTCTCTTGACATCACTGGTCTAGACGCTATCCTGCGGAGAATTCAATTTTTAGGACGTACATCCTGTAAAATTTGTATTTGGTTCAATTTGCTGCGACGGACAAGAAGTGTTTCCTAAACATCAAAGTAAACTTGCATCACTTTCGTCACTTAGAAGTTGGTCTTCTTTTCAAATCAAGTGTTTCCTTCATAAGACGCAATGGATTATCTTAAGAAGTTCTTATAGAATCATCAAGTTGTATAGAAGCAAACTGTATTGCTTATTAAACGATGTATGTGACACATCTCATCCTCACACGACACATTCGTTACACATTGTCCGCAAGCCATTGTCTTGTATTATGCAAACATAGAGTAAATATTAAAGAACAATTCATTAGTATATAACATAATAGTGATTAAAAGAATGATAATTGTGAATATGTTGAAAATTTATTTGTTTTAAAAATAGCTCAATAAATTTCCTTGAAACCCATTGAGTAATTGTTTTCTGTGAACGGTCTAGCTTTAAGAATCGGTAGCGAGATTTAATTTTTTCGTTACTTACAAAACAAGGTAACAGAGCAATATGTAAACGAACCCTTAATCTGACTACGTGTCTATCTCTATAAATCCAGGATGTAAATGTGTGCACAATTTTTGGTAAATATATTCAAATTTGAAAAAAAGAAAAAAAAATTTGTAAATCGCCTATATTCATTCTTCCGTTTTCTACACATTATGTCATTGGCTGTTCTTAGAATATCGCTAAAAACTCTACCACCTCTGTCAAACAACAACAAACATTTTAATATCCTACCTGTCAATTTATCATGGCTTTAAAATTCACCTCGAATTTATCATACCATTTCTCGTTAGTTATGAAGAAGTGCGATGAATAAGATAATATAGTAATTTCTACTTTTATTCCTCATAGTCCAAACATTAATCATGGAGCAACCTTATATTAAATGGATATTTTAAAAGCGGTTGTTAACTTGGGTCTGATTTAATCAGTAGCATTAATTTATGGTCATGTTGATTAATGATTGAGATGTTTTATTATACCTCGTCTCATTATTTTATTTCTTTTCTAGTCTCTCTAAAACAGTCATTTTTCCCGTCGTTACGCGTAAGCATAACAAATGCTTGTTTGAAGAACCGCGAATCAAAAAATTGCAAGAACTGACGGAACTTAACAAGATATTTGATGCGACTCAAAATACATCCGAAAAAAAATTGGCAACACTTCAACACACTCAACTGCTTATGAAGCGCATAGCAAGAAAAAGACTGAATTTTTCTCTGCGCTGAGGAACGAGTCAGTCACTGAGGACAACATCTCTTGTAAATAAAGAAATTTTCTTGCCTAATTTTACTACGAAATGCATTATCGAACATGGAAAAATTGCGCTAAGCCGTCCTATAAATACCCTCCACCCCCCCAAAAAAATGTGTGGCCTCATATATGAATTATTTGAATCGAAATCCTCCTAAAATGCTTGCAGCTAGTTTATGCAACTACTCGGGCAGATTTGAAATGTCATTGATTACAAATATTTGGGTAGAATTGAATTGTAATAAATTAATCAATTGTTAAGGCACGATGCACATCGGTTATTATTCCTACATTTATCATAGTTATTACCACGTTTATTTACCGTAACATCGAAATACTAGACAGTTATTTCCTGATACATTACTACTCTTATTATTAATTTGATTTAGTTTTTATTACCTTACAAAATAAATATTGGATAACCGTTGTATATAGATGTGCTGCTTTCACAAACAGTGGGTTTGACAAATTACATTGGGTCCACTGATTGGTATTCTTATGTTGGTATATATGCGATATATTTGCAAGTTTTGATTGTATTATCTCATAGAACTCTGAGAGACACTTGTCACAACAGTTGAAGTGTGGCGACCAAATTTTCGTAGTATTAGACAAACGATGTTAGTGTCAACTTACTATGTGGGAAATCATATCAGCTAACAATGTTAACCCATAGAAATCTCTTAGATTGCGGTGAACCTCACCGCCAGGTTCACCGCAGTTAATGTTAACCCAGTTGGATTCTTTGATATGTATTTTGTATTTTTAAGATCTTTTTATTATTTGGTGAATTATTTTCTTTAATGTTTTGAAAAAACTCTAGATAATGCGAAGTCAGGCTATTTCTCGTAATAGTTCAGCTGCCGCTAATGTTAATAATGCACAATAACCTTACTTCTTCAAACATTTATTCATTGCAAAGCAAAGTCCGGAGTTAGTAATTAATCTCACAAGGGTGTATCAATGTATCAAAGTACAAACGTGAGATTGATATAAAAAGTTTATATTTCAAATCAAATAGACAGACTTCAACGTAGGTTGAATTGAAAAAGGTGAGTAGGTGTAAGCTGCAATTATCATTCGTCAAGTATTGGTTCGAATTGATTACTTACATTCATTGGTTTGAAAAGATCAGTCTTTCAGTTAATAAATAACGGAATTGCTGTAAGTTTTCATAATTTTCATACATATTCAAATACATTCTTTATTATTAATAATATTATTCCTATTTTTAAAAGGTTTATTCGAAGCTACGTCCCATTCAGTAGATCCATTAAAATGTCCTTCTACAATTACATTGGAAATATTCACATTATGTCTAGTCCGTTTCATCATCAAAATACGCGTGAAGATCTTTCCATGTCAAGTACTGTAGTTGCCTCATAAAACGTCACATTTTGTTTCGAGTCTCGTACCCTCATAAACACTACAGTTTTGATCAATGGTTGTGTTCACAACATGCCGAGTCACTCGCCGTAAAAATTTCGCTATTCATTGGTCAATCATTCATAATCAATCTCCGTTGAGCACCTCATTGAAGAAGAACGTGGTAGCTGCCCCCACCGCCGCCGCAAAGGAGAGCGTCGGTCAGTTCGTCGTTTATCTGTCTGCGTGGCCACAGCCCACAGCCTGAGGCGACGTAGCAGCCAGGCACCCAGCCACCCAGATGGTCTTGACCTTGTGCCTCACTTTCACCGGCGATGGCTCGCTGGCTGCGGCGGCGACGGCAACGCAGGTGGCGGTGGTCTGGTCACGAAAGCATTGGCTGAGGGTAGGGATACGACTGGGATTTCAAAGAAAATTCCTGGAGAGTAATACTTATTGTAAGTCTAAAGAAAATGAAATTTTAATAATTGCTTTATGTTACATAAATATAAATAATCATAACTGTTTTAACTCTTATGATAAAATCTAACAAATGTCATAAAAATGAAATAGATATAAGGTGAAGAATTTAATCAAGTCATCAAAAATTCAGTGTTATTTTAATACTTACAATTTATAAACACTATTTTCCAAATATTATATAGTTCGGTTATAATACATATTTGTTGTATAAATTTGTTAAATACAAATTTGTTGATATTCTATTGATATCATATCACGTAGCTAACTTTTTATCTTATCTAGGAAGTTTTGCTGAAATTTTTGAATCCGCCTCTATCTTAGGGATCTTGATCAGAATTGATGGGAAGGTCCCTTGCTTGCTCCCGGAGAGTAAATTAGTTTATTGTCCCCCCACGTGGTCATACGCAGTTTGTACTATTTTTTTGACAGTGAATTTGTTGTTATTTATATGCTAGGAACATTGGTCAACCGTGACGGTGCGTTATGGTAAACAACAGCTACCTACAAACAAGGTCATCATTTTGAATCAGTACGTGGATCTCCGTTTGGAGATAGCTGTTGTTTACTATAACGTGACAACCTATTCATAAGTTACAACAAGAATGATTAATCAATATTTGAAAACTCAATGTTTCAAGTAAGTTTCAAATGCGTACGAATTATGAACGTTTAGGCATACTGAAAATATTTTATACCTCCGCAAATGTACATAAAGTTTGGTTGATGCCTATTTTAATACTTTGACGGTATTTATTTGCTGTTAACACATATTCAATATAAACTCATTAAACGGAGCCCGGTATGACACAAAATAAAGAACTTGTCAGAAATAATGAGGATTATTTTGTCTGATTAGTTTTACGTTTTGAAGTGAGCGATTTTAAAGACGGGTCGTTGCGTTAGTTGGCGAAAGCAGGTATGCACCTTTTGAATGCACGCGTGGAAACATTTAAATTTTGATTTTTGACATTGAACAAGTACAAACGGATATGTGTTAGCATTCTATGAACACTTACCACACCTAAATTAAGTTTTCAAAACAACGTGTGTAACCAACTTACAATATCCAGGAGTATCTTCTTATAAATATCAATGCAATGTATTGGCATGTTTTATAATTTAATCTATATTGAAGGATATATTTTTTACTTAACATTTCGTACAGTCACTTTCATTAATGTATCCTCTGCGTCATGTTTGTTATAAACCGGACTTGTATTTGGACGGATCCCCTAAGAGTACCGTTATTATGAGGACCCACGTTAGAAAAGATAAAACAGTAAGAACACAGACTGGTTTCATGACCATCATGGCACATGTTGAAAGCGGTAATATAGATTGGGATATAGTTTGCAGTAACGGGCTGTAGCACAATGTAACTTCCTTCTGTCTCGTCGTCGACGATTCGCTTGCCCACGCTCTCTCTGCGCAGAAAGAGACACTAATCGGCATCCAGGATGCGATGCTGTGTTTTCACAAAAAGAAGACCCAACATTCGCTGCACTGAATAGGTGCAAGGACGACTTCTATGCAAATGCTGACAAGACCGTGTTGCAATGTAAGCGTCGTATGGATGAAGACGAAAGATATTAGTGAATCAAATCGTTCTACTTATATACTTACTGACATATACATCTGTAACGAAAAAGCATTCCAGTGTAATGTAGTTTCCAGTGATAGTTTAAAATAAAAAATTCAAGCTGATTTTAAGAATCCTGGCTCTGGTTTTTCTCCGGTTTTCCTTCGGGTAGAATACAGACTCGCTATCCTCTTGCCCAGGGACGGCACCTAATGAAACAATACATCTGGAATTTTGAGTTATTTCCTAGTTACGATTTCTAGTGTTCCGGTAATAATACATACATCTGAAAAAAACTTTTTTTGTGTGTTTTATTAAGTATAAATTTGTTGGTATTCTATTAATATTATAACACGTACCAAACTATTTTTATTCCCTTGTTTGCTTCCGAAGAGTAAATTAGTTTATTGTCCTCCTCGGAGTGATATGTACTTTGTACTGCATTTTTGACTATGAATATATTTAATAAGAAATCAATATATTTCTTTTAAATATTAATAAACAAGTACTCTAGTTGAAGCCTCACTCACAGTAGCGTACCTAGGTGGAGGTGGAGGACGTCAAATAGAATCAGCAAATATCATATTAAAAATATATAAATTTGAACTCAAATATTATCTAAAAGTTGTTTTATAGCTTGAAAATAAGGAATGGTTTAGATTATTATTATGAAGTACGTCTCAAATTTCCGTTTCGTTTTTTTTTACTGCATTCATGCGATCAACAAGCACTTGTTCCGAAGCAGACATGTTTGTGTTTGGCTTGAAGATGGGGTCCTCTGAAAGGCTTCCTCCCGAGGTCTCATTAGATGAAGGTACGCTACTGCTCACACAACCAATTCAATTATTCATTCCCCTCAAGTGGTATCAACATNTACATAACCTATTCTTCTGTGTTCTCAAAAAAAACCACACACACACACACACAAGAATATCTATGTGAACTCTCTTATTTTGTAATTGGGAATAATACCCAAATATATAAAAGTAAATTACTTGTTGTTGTGCGTTCCCTTTGGTATGACTTATATGAAATGTTTGAAATTCTCGCAGTGCGTTATTCTAAAGTAAAACTTTATCGCATAGAAATAGGTGCACATTATTTAAGAAGAGATTACAATTGAAGAAGCGGAAATGATTGCTTCTTACAGCTCATCACTACTCACATCTTTAAATCATTGCGGAGAAAACAATTCAATTTTGATTTAAAATTATATATAAAAATTGTCATCCACTAGCTCATTCGCAAATTTTATCTGTTATTACGAATTTATTTTAAAAATCTATTGTTGACTTAGATGTGATAAGGAATATTTATTACAGCCAAAGAAAACAATTCCCAACGAAATAATATTGATGGTTTTTATGGTATTTTACATAATAGTTGTACATACATTTGCACAAGTTTTGAATCCGCTACCTAGCCGTTTGGAGACCTATTTATATTTAGAAAATATTTTTCCAGAATTTTATAAGAATTTTTAAGAAAGAATAATGGAATCTCTACTGATATATTGCAAACATTACTGGCATATGTACTATATTTCTTTTATCCGTTTTAGCGTATGTTCTGCAAATTTTAATGTTCTGCAAATTTTATGTTCTGCATTTTTTGAAAGATCAAATATACCTACAACGCCGATTTCATGTTATTGTAAACATGCAGGTACATATTTTAACATACTTTCGTAGCAGAACTTAATGCAGAGTAAATAACTATATAGATTATTTCCCATGAAATAAGTTCAATTTTATTTATTTATACAGCTCCTACATTAGATCAAAATTTTTTACAGAAGAATAATTCATTTGTGTATCTGTTACCGTTTGTGTTTCCTTGCTCGAAGGGAGCTGCCAGTCTCTCATGTCAGAGACGATCGTGCTCTCCAGTGGCTAAGAGTATAACTAACAGCGTAGTAAGCGCACTCTCGCAGAGAAAGATTGAAGTATCTGTCCGTAACACGCAAGTCGGGTGATTTTATCATTGACTTAGTTCCTGGATTATCTCTTACCACCAACATGATGTTAAAAATAGACGTAACCCAGTAATGTTTTATCTGATTTAACTATCAAGACAATTAGCTTAAAAAAGATCACTTCCTGATTTATATCAAAGTTCAGGACCATTATGTACTTGTTTCAAGTTATCAATAGTTATCAAAAAATTAACGAGTTATCGAATTTTTGTGAACTATTTCATTCGAAATATGTCCTAGAAATAGTCATGACTTGCAAAACGTATTTGGAGGTTCCTCACCAAAAACGTTAGTCGATAAATATTGGCGTACAAAATTACCGGGTAACAACAGGTATGTTATCTGATATTTACGCAAACTCCTGTCATCCCTTTAAATTCGTCCTATTATGGCAACTATGTCCCTTTTTACAATGTGTTGGCACCACTGCGATACGATTGTAATAACTTGCCCAAAACGTATAGTACTTATCTTACCCCACTAATAGAGGAATTACACATTTCAACAAACATTATTTTAAGAACTATATAGGTCTAAGTTATTTTTCCTGAAAATGGAGTAAACATACTGATTCGGTTAAAGCATAAGAACTGCAAACAATCACAAATATAAGTTATTTAGTGGACTCGTCTAGAAAATTAGATTGACTTCTTGTAGAGAAGCGTCGTGGTTTTGGTGGAGAGATGTGATTTTTTACTGAATCTAAGAACTTTAAAACGCTGTTTTACTTTAAAAAATGAAAAGATTACTTTGCGTGCATCTATGATAAACAAATGAAAATAACATTTTTTAATAAATTTTTCATGTTGTGATAAAAGTGAAATATATTACGTAAATTAAGTCGTTAATCCACAAAATTATTCCAAAAAGAAATACAGGAATTGATCAAATTAAACCCGTTAAGTTCAATATCAAGATTTTAGTGGAAAAGGTAAAAGTTGGTGTTCATCATATTTTGGACTCGTGGAGACGACGTGAAAAGTGAACGAAACTTCAGACGTTTCACTAATTTTTTAAGTTTCTTTATTATGATTTTTACATTTTCAATTACAAACATATTTATTCGTATGTTAACTATTTAATTTCTTTCTCTCAAATTTCGTACTTTTAGTTGAATAGTATAAAAACACTGAGACAAGACGTAGTGGCATCGATGATGCTTATCATTTACCCATCTGTTCTGTACTTGCTCAGTTTTGGAAGCGGTTCACGAAGATGGATACAAGAATCAGATAATTAATTATCTCTATACCATTATGATAAATTGGAAGACTCACTTTTTTGTTAAGGTTCAAGAAGTGATTGTATTTTTTTAAAAGCACAAGTATCGTTCGTTGGTCTACACAGGGTCCGTAAATTATGAGATACAATCTTTAGTTGCGTTTTCAAGTCTCGCGTCTTGAGAATGGTGGACATAACGTGGAGACGTATCGTACGATATAAGAAAATGTTTGGGGTGTACATTCAGGAAACGAAATAAGACTCTTGATAATTTCAAAAATGCATCGCGCCAAATGGTATTTTATTAAAAATAATCAGTTATTGGAAGGAATATTTTGGANGTGGATTTAATTTTCTATACCAATAAAATAAGGAACGAGTCACTTGTGGACATTTTTTCTTTTTTCTTGATGCGTAATTTTTGTAAAGAGTAAAATGTAATTGATTTTGAAATGAACTACGACTTAGGCTTGTAAATATAATTCTTTATTTCACGTTTATTGAACATGTTACCTTTTTATACTTCGAACTTCTTAGAGTGAGTCCACAAATGTCCCTAGCTCATAGGAACAGAGGTGTAACAACAAGAACAAACTTTTTAAAATAAATCCTACAATTCGTTTTATCATGAAACAAAAAATTTACCAGGATTACGTTAGTTTAATTCTTGGATTTACTATTTGATTAAAAAAAAACATTGGTAGAGTAGAGAAACAAGCATAAAATGTAATCTGGGGAAGATGAAGTAGATAGGAGGTAGTTTTAAGTTCCCCTTGGAACAACGTGATATTTTCTCTCATAGTATTTAAATTTATTTCATTTGATAATATTTCCATCTTTATACGTGTGTAGTTGGATTTTAACGAGGTATAAAACTTTTGTGGGTAAAAAATGTGATTTTGTGATGAAGTATTAATGCTTAACATTTATCTATAATCATGAAGTAATAAAGTGATAAAAGGATATCATTAAAAATATAAGAAACCTATGTTATTAACTTTATTAACAAATAATTGTTTGGGAAAGTACAAGAAAAACAATTTTTAAACAACTTTTCAGAGGACGTGTTTTTTTTTTGTTTTTTTTTTGTATTCTTAAAATGATATCCTTTAAATAAGAAATTTATCGGTTTATTAAAATTTCATTAGTCACTTCAAATTAGTTCCCGAAGATTTTATTGGTTTAACTTTCATTAAACATACTGTTATCGAGAATGTGTGTGGGATAGTGGAACACAGTCTCCTGCGATTCGCGCGCGCGGGAAAACATCTGTAACGCAAGTGGCGCGTAGCGTCTTCCCGAGACTTATGGGCGGCGTCAGTGTTTCCACGAACGCTTATATCCCGTCCTCGCTGACCTATGGAAGAAGCGGGTGTCCTCTGCAAGAACATCCTCAACGCGATAGTGACCAACTTTCACCCTCCAAATGTCGAGGGTCGTCCACGAGATGTGCAAGTATAACCTTAATTTATTCCACTTCTATAAATGTCGAAGTCGGTCTCCCCCGCTGCTCAGACCAAAACGAAGGAGAGGGTGTCCTCTAGAGAATTCTTTTAGAGGGGGGGGG
>NNCF01129525.1:115515-129903 GCA_002313205.1 Laupala kohalensis
ACCTTGGCGGCGACCCGCCACACACACCGCCGAAGCGACTGGCTAACCTTTACGCGCGTCGGGAGAAAGTGTTTTCCCGAAGGCGGACGGGACGGCAAGGGCGAGCGTCTGTCTGTGTGTCATCGGAAGACGCCTTTGTTCACACACCGCTGTCCAGCGCGTGGACACTGGAACTCCATGTCTGGACACGCATTCGACAATCACAACCGAAATTATCCTGCAGTCGCTTAAGACTGACTTACTTTTCGGGATCCGTGCGAATGTTACATACCCCTAACATTGAGTATGATACACATAAACGTTTACTTGTTTTTCACAAGTCACTATTTTTTATTAACCTCAATATAATGGAAGTTACCACCGTCTACTTGCAAGTTGTAGGCAAGAATCACTGTATTTCATATTTAGCATCAACAATGTAAACTGAACAGTTATGAATAGTACCAGCACGGTTAGGACTCAAGTAGTCAAGTAGCTTCTTTTATTCCTGTAATTTTTGAATGTGGTTAACTCGGAGAGGAAAATGTGAAAGATGAAGCAATTCGTCAACACATATTTTAATAGTTGCTCCGTCCGGTTACGCACAAAAGAAAATTTCAAATATTCTGGTACGTGTACGTGTCAGTGTATGTAATTATATATGACCGTCCCAAATCATCCATCTCCAGCACCCTCCACAATCGAAAAAGAATTTTTCCCCATTTATTGTTGTTTTTTATTTTGGTAAACGATGTTTTGCAACTGTTCCATGATGTTCTATATTTTTTCAAATCACGAATTAAAAGTTTTCCTCCAGGACAAAAGAAAGATTACATTCCTAAACCCAAAAAATAAAGAAAAAATAATAAGTGATTTTCACTAAAGTAAAAGTTTCAAAGAACTTTCGACGGGTAATTAAGTTAATAATCAAAAGGAGTTTAGTTAACACACTTTGAAGTAATTAATGCCATCTCACATGAATGAGCAGTTTTGGAGAAAATGTGTGCTCTTGTCTCTACTGATTCTACATCCTTACATAATGAAAAAGTTAAATCAATTTTTGCATGTAAATTCAAAAGAGTGATTCTAACCCCATTGTAATACATCGTCGAAGTTCCCCAAGAAATACTCACATCTCCTCCACTGAAATGTCGAAAGATCCAGCAGTGTCGTACGATTCTAATATTTTTATATGTATATAAATTAAGGTTCTTTGTATGTAATTTGTCGTGGGCTACTACAGGCATAACATCAATATGTATATATGCTTTGTGCACAATGTGTATGTTTTTGTCTGACCACTAGAATAATTTTAAATTCAAATTAAGGCCTCAAATGACCTCAATGTTGGCGAGCCCTAAAGCCCCATTTCGAAACATAATTTCAAATTTATCATTTAATTGCTCAGGAGAAAAGAGGGAACATACATTTTCATTTAGATGTGATAAAACAAACTAGACATAACCTAATGTCCGCCTTAATCGATTGAGGGGATCAAGATATCTGGACGAGAATTATGGTTACCAGTTTATTCTCACTTACACTTTACTTTTGGTTAATCGTACTCTGTCAGACCTACAGAAATACACTCGCACCAAGATTATGGTGGCATTTGCGTGACTGTATAGGGCATGCCTATACATGCATGCTGAAGAAGGCAGATTTAAAAACCTCTCGTTTCATGAAATATTTTGTACAATTCCAAAACTCCAGATATACGCGCCCCTCTGGTGACGCAGGTGTCAGCGTTCTTGCTCTTCACCAAGTCATCCCGGGTTCGATGCCAGAAAAATTTGTAGCTTTTCATATGAATGTCCCAGTTCATGTACTACAATGGAAGAAAAAAAAAGAAAAAAGATCACGGGAACATCAGATTGTTCAAGTGTTCTGTGCCAACACGAGTCAACAGCGAATTACAGCTTACTGCACTGGATCGAACGTAAAAGTACAGGTGTCAAATGTAAACAAGTAAATAAAAAATGAATTATTTTTATTTAATAAAGACTACTACACAATTTTAACACTTCCCATCAGCGGTTCCGCCAAATTCGGTTGTGTGGGAACTCTCATTTCGCAGCAATTTGTTAGATAGTAAATTATCTCTAATTCACATCGATTGCGTCATTTGGCTACAAATATGTTGTTTATGACTATTGTTACTTTTATAAATGCCTTCATGGAATACATTGATAAAAATCCTACTGAACGGAATGGAGCGCGTTTCTCCCGAATAAAACGGTGCAGGAGCGCTTCCACTCCACTGTAACTCTGCTACCTACAATATTTGTTTCGCACATACGTCAATAAAAGAGGGAGATTTAACACGTAAAACAGAAGAAAAAAAACCTTGCTTCAAAATCATATATCTTGATAACGATTCTATTGAGGAGAAGTTCCGTGTATGGATATTTTTAATTACCATAAGAGAATTAGGAGTACATAAGAACTGCTTGTCATTTCCTAATTACAAATCTACTTCAGAAGAATAAATTTGTGAGAATAATACTGTTATATTAATATGGAGAGTTTGAGGTGTTCTAAAATAAAATGATACTAGAATACGTAAAATACACATTTTTTTATAGTTTTGTCTTTAAATACAGAATAGAAATTTAAGAATTTACGAGAAATAGATAAATATATCGAGACGAATTCAAAGGAAACTAAGTAAGAATGCAAAAGTATTATTACATCTTCGAACAGGTTCTTCTCGAGTGCTTCACATGACGGTCCATTGATTCACCCTGACTCTCTCTTCTCTGCATTGGAGCAAGGACTTCTAGTAGTCGTTCCTCTCGTCGTAAACTTCGATTGCTGAGGCAGACATTCCGCGTCACGAGCGCTGCACGAGATGCTGCGTGAGATCCGAGTCTTCACGAACGTCTCTTTCGTGCGAGGTGGACCTCTGTCGCTGGCGCTCTCTCGCTTCTGTTTCCCGATTACGACAAGCAAATGTTATAAATTCATAAAAATTAGCGCTGCGAAGACAAAGTTTTGATCAGCACTCCACGTTAGTCAAATCACTCAGATGTATAATTGCTTTCTTTAATTTCTTTCTAACACACATCAACATGAATAATGACGAAAAAACATGACGTAATTTCTATCTATCAGTTAATAATAACATAGCGCAAATAATATTTAAGAATTCGCTTGACTCGTTTAAATGCACAAGAGCATGAACAAACATGGCGGCCGGACACAACAGTTTCGTGTTTCCTGCCTCATCTCACCTCAAAGGAAAAAAAGAAAAGAAATATCTTAATGATGTCCGGTGACCTTTATATTAAAGGGATGTAAATAACTACAATTTCTATCTATCAGTTAATAATAACATAGTGCAAATAATATTCAAGAATTCGCTTGACTCGTTTAAATGCACAAGAGCATGAACAAACATGGCGGCCGGACACAACAGTTTCGTGTTTCCTGCCTCATCTCACCTCAAAGGAAAAGAAAAGAAATATCTTAATGATGTCCGGTGACCTTTATATTAAAGGGATGTAAATAACTACAAATCAAAGGAAAATTTACTACAAATCAAAGTAATTTTTCATCACTTTCGTGATTTCAAAGATGGTGTTTCCTCCATAAGACGCAATGTATTACACCGTCAATTATATTTGCTATTATTTCATTTAAATAATGTGAGGTTATGTCGTTTTTCAAGTTAAAATCGCAATAAGTACGAATGTTACTCTGTTTATTCTTTTGTCGATTTCAAATATTTTCGAGATTTAATTCTATCTACGTTTAATACTACCATAAGTGTTGCGTTATTTCAATATTTGTTCGATATTCAAATCTACACTGATTCGTGATATTAATTAAACTTCGTGAAATTGGGTGAAAGAGACTACGGAAAATCTTACGGTATTTGTAAAAAGTCCTAAATAGGTTCTAGTAATACAATGAGCGTCGTGGGTAGTCGAGTAAGGGAGAGAGAGGACTGTTTGAACTAAAATATGAAAGGAAATTTTTTTCTATAAACTTAAGATAATTTATTTCGTGCGTATCCCTTTTTTGCTAGCATAACTACCCGGTGTTGTCCGGGATTAGAAAAAAAACCCTAAAACAATCATTAGTGCGTTTTTAAAATTGTAAGACAATTCACAAATAAAACATATTTTATTTCCATTGTTAAACTAACACACAAAAATTCGAGCTGTGAATTGATATATTAAGAATGGGTGTTCTAACAATCTTTTCCATCGTCTTCAGATGTATTTTCGTTTGTCAACGTCCCTCTTCAGGCGATTGATAGCACCGGCATTCGAACCAGGGTATTACTGGGTCACTGCGTCCCATGACGGAATAACGCTGCAAACGAAGTACATCTGTTGTAAAGTTATAAACAGGCGAAGACGATGAATAATGTGCAAAGAGATTGTAATGATGATATAACTTCGTCAAGAATTTCATACAGAGAAGATCTTGAACACGTTTGGTGTTATTTAGCTCATTTTGCCCACCTGACGTAACTCAATTGAACGCTCCCGAATACACTAGTAAACTTCATAGTCAACAGTCATGCGAAGAAAAATATACATCTACTGATTAGGAACCAATTTTAATTGTAATTCATAAATATTAAACGTACTTCCCACTTGACTTGTAATAACCCTTAAGTGTCCTTTGAAGTTTTTAACAATCTCATCGATTATTTTTACGATTTCCCCGCCACAGGCATTCCACACAGTTCCCTTATTATTCGTATAGATGATCTTTCTATTCGTATTTATCTATTAACACACTATTTATCAAATTTCGTGAAATTGAGATACAGCCGGGAAGGCAATTCTATCTCCCGGGAGACATTGCGAAGCTTCAGCTGGACCAACTATACTTTTTACATTATATATTTGACGTTTTTTAACAATATTGATCATGAGTGACCTCTTTTACTTAAATGTTTAGGGAAATGAATAACACTTTGATTGCGTACAAAATTAAACAATCAACTAATACGAAGCCAACATTTTTTTCATATATTCCAAAAATAGTAAAACTATAATTGTTCTGAACAAAAAATATTATTGTTTGTGATAGATAAATAAATAGAAATATTATCCTAATTATACACATATATTGTCCTCATGCTTATATTCACAAGTTAGGTTGGAATTTTTTTAATTAAAAATATTTTACATCCACGAATCATTTGAAAGAAAGTGAAGTTTATATGTCGTGCACTGTAAGATGATGTGGAAGGTGAGATGTATTGCAAAGATACGGTTCCGAATCAGTTTACTTCATCATGGTCTGGACTGGGGTTGAAAAGACCCATTCGTACGCATAGTTTGATGACTTCTCCCTGCATGGAATCAATTTTTTTGTCCTTTTTATTCGTAAAAGTTTATTTCTAACACTACGCGTCCTGGGTAAGATTTCGTACATTACCTCTGAAGCCTCATCGGGGATTCTTCTCGAGTACAGGCGGATTTGATTTGTTAAACATGTTACGTCGAATGAAAATGGGAGACGGGACCGGGGATCGAACCCGGGACCTTGAGCTTTGCGCGCTCATGCGCCTACCGACTGCGCCATCCCGCTCGCNGTCTCCCATTTTCATTCGACGTAACATGTTTAATCTGTTACCTGGCGGTGAGGTTCACCGCAATCTAAGAGATTTCTATGGATTTGATTTGTTTAAATCTCGAATTTTTACTGCATTAAATTGCCAAACATTAAAAATTTTTGACGTAATAAATGGATAACAGCACTTTCTCATTCAAGACGAGTTACGTCTTTTGTGAATGGTAAATCCGCTTCTGCCCTTAGACCCTTGATCGGAATTAATGGGATGGTCCCTTCGTTCTTTTTAAGAGAATAACTTACATTATTGCCCCTCACATGGTCACACGCAATTCGCGACTGTTTTTAAATAAATATTATATGTTTATTTGTTAAGTTAACAATACCAGAAATGAACTACGCACACATTTGTAATGTTGCCTAAATTTAGACATAATTGATTTCCTTGAACGCGAGAACTGGGATGTTGTTGAATACTGATTTCATCAACAGGAAGCGAATTTATCTCGAATTGATATATAAATTTTTTTTACCTTTGGATCTCATTCAAATGAACACTGTCATACTTTGATGAATATATTGAGCTTTCATAGAAACGTGCATTCAAGTCGGTTTCATTTGAATAGTGCGTCACAGAATAGAGACACGATTGAGTAGATATTTTCATAAAATTTTCATGATAAAAATTAACTTCGTCGGCGTTTATTTTTCACGATTAGTATTCTTGGCTTCATTAGCTCTTCAACGTAAAACTACAAGCGACCCGAAATAACATTCACTTTAATGTTCTTATATCGCTTGTTTATGGTATTCTTTATAGCTTTTCATAGAACACAAAGTAGAATACAACATTTTGAAAACGCGCATCGTATGTTATTATTCCCCTAATAATTTCAGCAATTGGAGTCACTTCCAAAACACTGAAAGGGCATCTTGCAAAATTTCCATTGAGCAGAAATGTACTGCCAGAAATGCAGAAATCCGTTATATTATGAACATGACACCTAACAAGGAAATTTCTTAGTCTCGTCTAAGACCAAATTTTACTTCCGGTTTGGCGTATAAGCACCCGCCCCAACTACCTGTTCGAACAGAGAAAAAAACATTGCACAACAAAATAATAGTAATAGTTAGAAATCTGTTAGAAATATCACAAAGGTATCGTGATGTACAAGCGGGACTTATTTAAGGAGTTTATTCTGTTATAAGTTTTTATTTTCCTTTATTATTTTTATTTCTCGTTGTCACTTCGCTTTTTTGATGAGTTATTTCGAAAGAAACATTTCTTCATTTCATGAAGGATTTAATGAGTCAAGAATTAATATATAACACAAATGATTTTAAAATGTTCATAGTTGTGTTTTACCTAATCATTAATATTTTAATATCTCGCAACTATCGCCCGATCCTCGTCTCAGTTTTTTTCAGTTTTCCTTCGAATAAAAATGTTCAGAACCACGACGCTCGGGACTAGGAACGGCAGCATTTGAGGATGGTGGTATTTCGTAGTTTCAATAATTTAAATATATTTGATCTGTTTTTGGAATAACAAATTTATAACAGGATATTTAATAAATAACTCTTCTTTTATAATATACCAAACTTTAAATTTCTTCATATTCTTTGGATAATGTACTCGTAACAATCAGCTGCTGATTACGGTTGTTAGTTTTAGGTGAGTGGATCGGAGGGCATATCATCTGTATATCATTTTGACTTTCGGCCTTGTAATGGGAATTTTACCTTCATATATACCTGATCGGAAAAGCACAGAAGAGTATACAGTTTTCTCTCTCTTTAGAGTAATGTTTCATTTATTTTCGACACGGGTGAAACAGAATCAGTCAGAAATACTTTTGAGGTAGATGAAAAATAAACTATATGGAAATTCTAGTCCACACAAAAGTGGAACGAGACCTACGTGTTCTCACACTAAGGTACGAGTGATAAACAATTCTAACACACGTTGAAAACTTCCCACTCCTTACATCCTCACCTGAACAAAAATCAACCAAAACCAATACCTGTCTACAAATTGAGGTAAATAATCATTTCTACAAATTAAATCAATTTGAATAATACATCTCTCGTACCTTTCTAGCTTTGTTTTTTTTCTTCTAGATATTGCTTTACATTGGCATATACTGAGATATTTTAGACTTTCAAAGATTTTATTTGGTTTCATTCCATTCGGGGTCTGTTACACCTACATTGGATCTTGACCGAAACTGATGGGCAAAAAATGTACATTTGATATTTCATTCATAAAACGATTATTTTTATAGGGTGCGAAAGACGCATACATTTGATTCATCGGTGGTTCGAGTAGTTTTTAAAATTAATAAATATTTCCAAAATTTATTTTTGAAACAAATTTATTTATTCTTATAGACATAAATCGTGCAGTAAAAATATGTTAATATTCTTAATTTTTATATATTAACGATTTTCGTAATGTTTAAACATTCCCAAACACGTCTCTCAATGCTTAGATGCACTAATATACTAATTATCATTTCCCCATCAAATTTGTTACGATCGAACAATTATGGAACCCTCTTACATTTTGAATTATTGTCTCGATCTTGGTTTATGGATCGAATCTATCTCTTTTAGAATAAAGTAATTTACTGAAGATTATATCTTGCGCCAAGTAATGGAAGTAGTACGCTCATACACCATCCGATGACGGAAAAATCTTAGAACACTTTTATGGTCATTTCCTACTGTGTTTAATAGAAGAACCAATGATGTATGGTTATGGGGGTATGTCAATAAAAACACCCATTTCATTGCAAATAAATATTATTTCTTCTAATTTCATAGGTACCTTTCTGTACAAGGCACACTTATCGTTTATTAATTATACTATATGAAAAGTTATGTTCAAATTTATTACATAGTTGAAGACCATAATTTGTTCATTATTTTCGAAACAATTATTTATATTTCCTTTTCTGAATAATGTATGAGGACATTTTAACAATTTTTCACAGCGCGTTACTGACACATCATTAAGTTGTTGAAACTGGAATTATAAAAATTAGAAATCAGATCACGGAGAAATAAATTATTCATTTTTAAACTTTCAAATTTAAATAATTACTTTTGGTCAGAAGAAAGATTTTTTTTTCATTGAAAATGTTCATATTTCAAATATTCAAGTTGTTATAAATGTCGTTTTATAATAGTCATGAAATATTCAATGTTTATATTCACACATATAAATATACTTTTAAGATAAATCCAATTGAATCTTATTCCACATATAATTATACTAGCAACACACTCGAAATTTTAATTTTAAAACACTTCGGATAATCATATTGTCGAATTATTTTCTGGGAGAGTTTTTAAAGCATACAGTATTTCAAAACTGCCACAGTCTCAAAATCGAACATTTTTAATTGAAGTATCCTTCTCTCATGGTTAGGACTCTGAGAAAACACCAGGAAGCGGGACAAACACCAGGAGAAGAAGCGGCCCTTTGAAGTATATGCCAGTGCCATCTATGAACGGTTTGAGGAACGAGAAGTGAAGACGCGAGATGAAGTAACGGTTATAGAACGAACTAAATATTTTGCCCCCGCTTGCAGAAACCTCAAGACAAACCCCCTTGAAACAATTAACTTTTTCTTTTCTATTTATGGTATAATAATAATCGTTCAATTGAATCATAGAAACAACAATAACAAAGACGTGTGAACAAATTTTTACTGTACATTGTGTTGTCAAGCAGACGCGGAACCTTTTTATTTCAAATACTTTGATATTTTTTCTAGGTTACGTCTCAGAATTATTTGACAATACGTTTTTCAAAAATCTACGTTCTACAAAGTTCACTTTTAGCATTATCGGTATCGTGATTTAAAACTCTTTTTGATAATAACTTTAAAGTTATTTTTCCTCAAAATACGTGCATTCTAAATATGTTTGTTTTTGAACTTTAAATTATTGTAATTCTTTTATTCGTGATTTGGTATTGCAGTACTATTTTTTAGCATCTTCAATACTTTTCTAATATTATTTAATTTCGTTGTCTAGTATCTTTTAAATATATTGCATCTATCGATTCATTGAGAGGGAACCACGGGAAAGCAACTGTCAGAACACGGCATATATACAATTGATATAAATATATTTATAAAATATATTTAAAGAAGAGAAATTTTTTAAAAAAGCATTGTATACAAGTTTTGCCCTAAACATAAATAATTAAATGAAGATACAATTATTAGCAAGTGCAACAACACATAACTGCCTTTATGTCCTGGAACGTCTTCTCAGCACGTCGCTACCTGAAAAAAAAAGTAAGAAGCGGCAGTATCACAGTTCATTTGAATCAGTAGTTTCGGCGCATAATACTCTTCCTTTCATCTCCCTCGCATAGCTTAGGAACTGACCCAGGGACAGCACTACAGATACTTTATTGTCTCTCATTATTGCAACGACTGAAGCTACATTCACGTGACTACTTTGACACGCAAGCCGCAAAACAGCAATGTAAGATGGGTTGCGGAGTGACAGGGGCAACGCACATAATGAATCCCAAACTCATCACCAAGGTACGAAGACTTTATAAACGGGACGGAATACAAATGTCCGGTCTTTCAACGTTCCTTCTTAGTGTAAAATAAATTATTTTTAGAGCAGATATTGCAATTATTCATGAAAATTGTGCGAGGCACCATAACGAGAAGTCTCATACGGTAAAAAAAACGGTCAAAGAACGAATATGAGAATCCTTCTACGGACACCGAACTATCGCTCGAACTGTACGACGTAATAATTGAAATAATAATGATGACGTCTATTTTCGCGTCAATTTCTTGATGATAAATTAATTCCCAATACAATTTCCTGTAACGAAACAATGATTTCATATGGAAATATTTGTATTTCAGTTTCACTTCTGTTAATTGCTGCTTCGCAAAGTGCGAAGTTTGTAAATTAATGTGTTAATTAGCTAATATAACTTATTATTGATTTAAAATTCTACATATTCCAGAAAAGGGGCAATTAATGTTTCATGAGACAGTTGTAAAATAAAGGAATTATTGAACGAATGAAAGCTTGAAATTGTCTCTTTGTATTCAGAAAAGGGTATTATGCATCTCGCAATAATCGATGTTCTTAGAAAGCTAACATATAAGTCAAATGGTAGATGAGTGGTGCTATAAAACCATTGATGAAGTTGTAATGAAACATAATAAATTGGGAAACAAACATGTGAAAAGTGTAATGTGAAATTTTCCATAATTGTTATTTCAATTTTGTATGTATTTCAAAGTCCATCTGATCTACCTTTCGTAATTTTAGTAATATTAAATAATATAACGAATGTGTTTTTGTTTTCAGAGTTATTATATATTATTTCGGAAATTCATCTTTATTGTCATGTGGTCCCAAGTTGTGAGTTAAGTCTAATTTGATGATTCGGTTAGGTGTATTTCGTAATTGTATTTCAGTATTTATTTCAGAACCAACTTTTCTATTTTTGCTAGAATAGAAGGAGAACTTATGGGCGAGTAATTTCCAAATGCATAAATATTTTACAAGGTTTTGTAACAGTTGTTGCTCTTAAAATCTTTCATAATTGGAATAAATATTCTTTTTATAAAATAACTATAAATAGCTGTTAGGTATCCTTCGGAGTATCTGATTGAGTTTTCATTTAAATTGTTTGTATACTACATGAAGCCTTCTTTTGGAAGTGTTGTGATCATTTAGTACCTACGTTAAAATAAAAGTAATTGATTGTGTGATGTGGTGTAGCATAATTCATATTCTTTCTAATTTCCTGAAATGATACTTTAAAGTGTGAAATTTTGTATTCATTTCAAATTGATTGATCTGCGAAACCAACTTAAATTTTAAGCAGGAAAATGTGAGGCATAAAATTGGAGCTTGCTAAAATCTATTTTAATCATTTTTATTTGAAAGTTGACTCAGACAATGCTAAGAATATCGTGAATATCTTTAAAATTTAAAGTGGTGTCAAAATGATAGTTTTATCACATTTGAACATCAAACTCATTCAGTTAGTTTTCTTTAGTTATTACCTCTTTAATCGATTATATTAGATAAATACTTTTGGCATTTTAGTTTATGATATTTATTAAATATGTGGCAATAATGATCTGATTGTCCGTTCCACTTTAAATGCCATGGCATTGAATCGTCTCACGTGCCACCATGTTTAAGGGATGCGATCTCTGACCTTCTATGTTGCAGGCGCCACACTTCCTCTCCGGGCAAATTTAAGCAATGCACGTCATAACGGGAACGTCCAACCGGCCAACGGGACAGTTGGGAGTCATGGCGAGTCACGGTACGTGAGCACGTAATGTTCTATGAATGGACTTCGTTGCCGCTGTGAGGGTGGGTCAAAGAAGCGGCGCCGACGTAGTTCGAGGTTCGCTCTAGAGATGGCGTTAGCAGCGCTCTGCGAAGGTTTCCTCTGACGTCACGTCGGGAATGGATATTCTGGTTCACGCCACGCCAACTCACACGTGCAAGATGACTAATGGAAGTTACATGGAACTGTTACTGACGACAGATGCGTTTCGGTTTGTTAATTTTCCGATCTTTTTTTCTCGTTCTCACATTTAGCGGACGTCCATCACTCTTCAGTCACGTATTCGGGAATATCTTTTCTTGAGAGGGTGGGGGAAGGGGGACATCCTGCTAAAAGAAAAGACTATTAATTAAATGTTAAAATTTATTTTGAATTTGTTCAAATTGTCTATTTCAAGTCAATTAGTTAAGTTAGCTCTATTTTATACGACGTACAGGTGAGTAGCTATTGCCTCAAAAAAAAAAAAAGATGTAATTTGTTGACATTCTTGGATAATTTTTCTCCCTAATACATAGTTCACTCTACTTTACAGCCCTTGGTTGATGCTTCACGTTTGCATATTCATCTTCGGAGAAACATCAACGCAAGTACAAATACATAAGTGGTCCCGAACACGCATTTACAGCTTTTGATGCCTATACATTTAAATTCTTTGTTGTTTCGCGTGCAGTGAAATATTAAATCATTGAATGACTCATTTATTTATATAGTACATCCACATGAAATAAATAATTAAATAAATATATGTAATTATTTATATGTAATATATGTAGTATTATTATATGTAATATTTTTATAATATTATTATATGTTTGTAATATATGGAGGGCTCTAATGACCTTGCCGTTGACGAGCCCTAAGGCCCCACAAAAAATGTAATATATATAATAATGCCATTATGTCCCCGGTTTTCCCCGGGTTTTCCCCGGTTCGGGTAGAGTCGGATTATTTATACTGACTCTAGACTCTTGTTTATGGAAATAATAATCTCGAATTTATTTTAATGTATTATAAACAATATTTCCCAAATAATCTACAGCATGATAATAATGCGTACTTCTGATTTTGTGTGTGTGTTTTATTAAATACAAAATTTGTTGGTATTATGTTAATATTGTAACATGTACCGAACTACTTTTATTTCTATCTTAGGAGTGTGCTAAAATGTTAAATTCGCCTCTGCCTTAAGGACCCTTGATCGGAATTGATGGGATGGTCCCTTGCTTGCTTCCGGAGAGTGAAATAGTTATTGTTCTCCACGTGGTCGTGGGCAGTTTGTACTGTTTTTTTGACAATACATTTATTATTGTTATTATTATTATTATTATTATCAAAAAATTATTATTATATACATAAATTAATGTTTTGTGAACATAAATAAATTTATGTCCTTTTTATGGCATTACCATCTCATCACTTACAGTCCTTTCATTCCAATTTCGTAACAAATTTAGGGCGGGGACAGGCAAAATATATGTGTTTTTTTTGTTGGTCGGTTCCTTCTAGTTACGTTGTGTACGTGTTCAATGAACTTGGAGCTTGTACTCGTCACATGAGCGACCGCGTGTTTTTGAAAACAGACTCGTGATTTCAAATACAAAACATTGACGACTTTTGCTTCGGAGCAAAGTCTACGACCTCTTGTGGCACGTGACGGGTATCATTCATTTCATGATCCTCTGAGAAATTCACTCGAAACGCAAATCCACGTGAAGAACAGACAACGAAACAGATTATTTGTTTATCTTTCTTTTACTTTATTTTTTATCTTAAAATAACACAATACTTTACATGGTCGTAACGTATAGATATTTTGAGTGATTCAAGGATTGTGATACCCTTGTTTCTTGTTATGGAAAATATTTATCTAGTATAATGAACAATAGTATAGTTTCAATATTGATCAGAAAAAACCTTCCTTATACAATTTAGAGGAATTTGACTGAAAAAAAAATGATACTCTAGTAAATATGATAACTTTCGGTCAGGAAAATGGCGACGAGTCGGGAATCGAACCCTAGACTCCTGCTTCAATACCTAATTCAAATTAAGGAAATATTTTGTTGAGTAATAATTGCACCTGCTTATACACATGTGCCAGTGAAAACTGTCTTGAGTAGTGAATTCTTTTCTATTTTTTATTCTAAAAAAAAACACACGTTGACCGAGAAAATCTGTGCATTCATATTCGGCAAAAGAACGGAAGATGGTGTGCTTCTCTCATTTGAGAGAAAATGAAGCTTAACTTCACAATAACGGAACTGGAGGGATCTGATAACTATACAAATATAACCCGACGAAACTGGGAGCAATAATTGATTTACATTGCAAAGGCTGCTACAAGGGGAATTTCATATTTTCTTCTTCTGGGAGAGAGGGAATACGTGCACATTATACGTGTCCTTATTATCCGTGCACATTAGATATCTGCGAATTGTTTTACAATGTTCATGACATAAAAGTTTATATATATATAAATATATATATATATATATATATATATATATATATATATA
>NNCF01129525.1:137851-193971 GCA_002313205.1 Laupala kohalensis
TTGGTTTCGTCTCCATTTTCGATGATTACAAATTCCCGCGTATACATTCGAAAACTAAATTATTTCTTCAGCCCCCCCCCCCCGGAGGCTAAGGGTTAGTGTGCTTGCTCACAACCAAGTATCTCCGGGTTCAATTCCCGGCGGGACCAGGAAAAATTCGTAACTTTTCTCTTCAATGACCTCGTTCATATAGCTGTGACTACTGAAAAGCAAACCCTCCTTCTTCCCTACACCTCCTACTGCTCCTAGTTTCAATAACTTTTACTGTTACTATCTACTTCCAACACCTCCATGTAGAGCCAAGTTGTTGGTAAACCCAGCTAACCAATTGCCTACCACCCAACTCCAGATAAGCTTCAATAGCACCCGTCCTTTTTTACTTTAGTATTTGTAAATTAAAAATGTAGCGTGTTATTGAAGCATTTCTCGATAGGATGATAGGAAATAGGGATAATTTTTTTTTTTAATTTCCCCCGCCGGGGTGACTTGGTGATGAGCAAGAAAGCTAACACCTGAGCCACCGGAGGGTTTACAATACTTTTTTTTTAACTACCCGAAAAATTGGACTTTAAACGGAGACATTGGATGTTTCTGCAGCAGAGGAGATTGTTGTAGTAGCTGTTATTGAGGTAAAGGGGTGGGGGTGGGGGGCGGGGCGAGAGTTGACATTTGAGGCCTCACGTGACTTCCTCTTTTTCCCGTTGGTCGTCGTCGTCGTCGTCCTGATGACGCACTCGCCAGAGGCCAGCGCCCTTGGAGTCGACGGAGAGCCGTCGCACTACAAACTCCTCATTCATATGCACCACGCACGGACTCTTATGTAAGTTCACACGTAGAAACGATGCACCGCTGCCAGGTTTCCAGAAGAAAATGCGAGACCAGGACGCAGGACAAAATACTTCCATCCTTGTCCGGGTTTTTTTCCGGTTCTCCTCCGGGTAGTGGCGAATTTTCCTTGGACGGGAATGTCGTTTAAAACTTTTCTTATTATTAATCTTGAATTTTCACTCCACATTTTATCTACGAATCATTTTGGAATAATAAATTGATAACAATACGTATTTTAAAAAAATATAATTATAAAATTCATCGGAATTGATGGAATGCGTCCCTTGCTTGTTTCCGGAGAGTAAAATTAGTTTATTATCCTCCACGTGGTGTTACGCAGTATACAACTACTTTTCTGACAATAAAGTTTATTTATATATTTATTTATTTATTCACCTTGGAGCCAGAGCATATTTTAGGGTACTATTTCCGCGTTGACTTAAGCCAAATTGTCAATTATTAACGAAGCTTGAAAATAATCACCCAAGGAGTTCTAATTCATTAATAATTCAGTGTTGATTTTTGCAGTTAGACTTGGACATTTGTTTTGAGAATTAAAACTTCAAAATAAAATTAGATATTCGTTTGACTCTGTCTCTGATAAGGGATATTCGGCTGCTGTTTCCAGTAGAACAGTATTTTCTATAGTTTTGGTTGATGTATTTTTTTAAGGATAGGTTTTATCGCGAGTTGGCAATTAAAACAAACGATTGGTACTAGCTGACGTTTAGGAACATTGATTGCTCCATCTTCAGAGCTGTAATAGTGTGGATGTTATACAATGCATACAATAAAACAACAATAGTATACATTAAAAGTACGAAAAACATACCGAGTAACCCCAAGTATTGTTAATATGACATCCAATGGTTAAAGCCAGCTAGATAATGGGAGGCTTGTAGTTGTTTTTATTGTATGCTTTGTATACCATCCACACTATTACAGCTCTGAAGATGGAGCAGTCAATGTTCCGACACCAACATGGCTGATAACATTCAACTTATTATTTTTAAAATGTCGCGTCAAGTATGAAAATCTTTATGCCATTGCATTTGCTATTTTCATTCACTATGTTTTAGTTGTTTCCTTTTCGCGAAGTGAAGCCAATAATTGTATCTAGATATTTAAAAAAATCTGAAATCTGAATGAGCGGTCCAGAATAGGCTTCTATTCCCAAGGCATTCAAAGTCAAATCTCAAATTTGGTTCCGTTGCATTAATTCGTTCGCGAGTTATCTGGGAAACAAAATTTTTAACATACATACACACATTAGACATCATCACCAAAATTTGAAAATAGACTCTCCTGGAACCGATTCGTAAAGATCCAAAGAGATCTCGAAATTTACTACATTTTCGGCTAATTACAATAATTCTCTTACACATCATGTTTAATTAGAAAATAAGAAGCCAGCGAAAGTTTCTCTATATACGTCTATAGTAATTTAAAATCAAATAATTCAAAATTTCCGCCACAAGTGTATAAAAATTCATTGCCACTGAATAGGGAATGGTTCAAAGTATCTTTTCGAATATTGTTAGGTGCTATTTTAGTCTAAGCTGCTTTGACGCATATAACACCTTAACTATAAAGTAGGCGGCCACCTAGTGTTGTCAAACATACTCAGAATAATCGTTGATCATACTAAGAATACATTCGTAATAATAAGAACAACTTCATAGACAAGAAGATGAAATACTAGTACGAAAACTGATCCATTTTATTCGGTGTGAATGATTTAATTAAGAATTGCTTAACAAAGCATATTTTATGGAGCAACTAATACAAAAAGCTTTATATTTTAATATAAAACGACAATATTGATCAACATTACTATCAGTCTTAAGGTTAGGATGCAACAATAAGGTCACTTTGGAACGATAATAAGTTAATATTTCTTTCTCTTTTTGCACTCTGTGTGCTATTGGTTCCACGACAATGAAATTCATATTCTGTCCTGTCAAAAAAGCATATAAAAGAGAGAAAATGAAGAATTACCTTACTTACTTAATGTTATGGACTTAATTTCGCCTAAAATTACAGATGGTAAGACAAATAATCCCCTCTGGAAAGAGTTTAGAAGGGAAATGATACCATTAGGGGGGGAAGGACCGAGCGCCTGTGGATGCCCTTTCCGTTTACTATTGTTTAATCAAATTCCAATAACTTTTTTTTCTTGTTTAATTTTAGAAGTTAGATATATGTGAGTAATGGTGCAATTTTTAAATGTAAATGAGAAAAAAGCGAAGAACAATAAGGTTCACAAATTGCAGTATTCGTTAGGACTCTTATTGGCGGAGCAGAAGACCACTTTTATTATCTTTCCAAATTTTCAACTTTAATACCTTTATATTCTAGAAACTTAACTAAATCATCAGTGGATTGAAACCACGATTATTAAAAAAAATAGGGGAGATTCCTGGACTGAGGGACATTTTGGACTCCTCAGTACCCCCACAACCACCCAATACAAATTCCTCTATCCGAGGACCAGAACAGTAAAACGCGTTGCCTGCCCTTTGCGCACCCCTGCGTACTACAACCAAGTCGAAAGAAATTTGAAATTATTGTTTACCTTATTTTTTTCATCCATTTTATGTCAAATATTTACGTCACTGTTCCATGATCAAATTATAGTTAAACAAATGACACATTCAAATAAAATTCGCGTGAAAATAAACCCACAGAAATGGTAAATAAACCAGATTTAAGAAACGACGCAGTATCACAGAGTCACTGCGTCGTACCATGTAGTGCGTTTTTGTGAGAGCGACTTATCAGCGGGCGACAGAGCACCAGACCGCGTATTTTCATGATAATCTCACGGGTGACTTTCATATTAAGAGAAAATACGGGTAAATTTCGGTTCGCCTCACGCTTGATCCAAGTATCGTGGATGAAGATTAAATATATTCTTTAGTTATATTTTTCCTCATTTCGGGCCAGCAGGTTCTTTTAGACCTAGGCCGCCATTTGCTCCCGCCCCCCCCACTGTGGACTTCAATGATACCACAAACGATGGAAAGTGTTAACATTTTTTAAAATCTGTTTTATTGGACCTTAACGCTCTGCTTGTATACATAGCAATAAACTCTCTCTTTTGCGATTACCACGCTTCACAACTTAGCCATTGAATTTCTATAATAATTTGTACATGTAAATTTTTTGTGTTAAATTACAAACATATTGAGATTCTATTAGTATTATAACTCGTAGCTAACTTTTCATCTTATCTAGGAATTTTTACTGAAATTTTTCAATCCTTAGGGCCCTTGATCGGAATTGATGGAATACGTCCCTTGCTTGCTTCCGGAGAGTAAATTAGTTTATTGTCCTCCACGTGGTCATACGCAGTTTGTACTGTTTTTTTACAATAATTTTATTATTTATTATTATTATTAATAATTTATTATTATTATACACAGATTGTAAAGGCACGAGTTCAATGACTGCACTGAACGTAACGTTCGCCGCCCTCGCCACGTGGACGCGTGTGCTGTAATCTACTATCACATACGTTCTCTTTTTCGTTTTATGCACACTGTAAAGAACTCGAAATAGTCGATAATTTGTTTCTGTTGTTATTATTGTTCGCTTCTGTTTGATATTCAACACATCTTGTCTTTTATACTCCTTAATATAATCTGCTCGGAAAGGTTTAACATTATCAACTATTCACTATAAGGAATTTTGTTTTCTATTTCGTTCAATTGATATCTCTGTCCCAAGATCTTTGCTTTTTTGGGCTTAAGCTTCACTTTTCTTTACAAAAATATTTTTATTGCGATTTCATATCCATTTGTAAGATCATATATTGCATTATTTACGATACATTCGTGTTTTGTTTTGATTTTGGAACAAAGTTAGAAACTTAATCCCCTCACACCATTTTAGGGACCAAAATTTTTTAATTCCTTTGGAAAATATCTTTGATTATCTTTGACTCTTAAGAGTCAGTAACAACGAAAATTCCTTGACATTACTTTCTAATATTCAATAAACACCTCAAATATCGTACCAATGTTTTTTAGCTGCCGGGATACTCATTTTGTAATTGTTTTTAATAGGAGCTGCATAACAGAGAAAAAAAATCACTTTTTGTTCATAGACCGACTGTGTACTATTTTTATGTCACGTCTTTATCAATCGACATTACATGACATTGATATTGTTCATTGACATTAATGTAAATATAATTCTTATCTCAGATTTTTTTCGTTTTATACTCTTTTAATCACAAATTTTTCCTTATCAATATGCCAATGGTAATTGTAAATGGGAAATGTAGCGTACTATTGAAGCTTATCTACATGGAGCGAAAGGATGTAGGAGTTGGGTGGTAGGTCATTGTTAGCTGGTGGACCGCTTTGCTGAGTTTACCAATAACTTGACCTACGAAAAAAAATTAGGGGTAATTAGAAATAGTTTAAGTTATTGATACTAGGAGTAGTAGGAGGTGGAGAGAAGAAGGGTTAATTTTTCAGTAGTCACAGCTATAAGAACTGAGACATTAATGTGAAAAGTTACAATTTTCTTTTGGCCCCACCGGGAATTGAACCCGGGATGACTTTGTGATGAGCTACAGCACTACCATCTACGTCACGGGGTGGTTTTTAATATGCCAATACGTCGTTCAACCCATCCTTAATTTTTCAAATATTATCTACATATTGATGGTGATATTCGAGTTTTGCTTCAGTTTGTATAAATCGATTTACTATGTCCGCTAAGTCTACTTCCTTGTTCTTTATCTGTTTAATGTAATGTGTCCTGTCGATTCACTACTTTTTAAATCTTTAATCTTGAATCATTTTATGGGTGGGTGTAAACCACTTCCTATTTTGTTTCGCGATATTTCGTATATTTTATAAACTTATAGGTTCCTCAGCGTCTGCCAGACTTCAAACAGCAGGTTCATAATCTTTGCTCTCGTTTATGCACTGACAAGTGACGGAGCCATCCGAGTTCAAAGTTTGTTCCGCGAGTCACGTGATTTTTCACATCTACTGCATCAGCCGGTCACGCGACCGCACACGGGCACGCGTTGTGTGGACAGATCTTAAGATGAAGAAGACAAGGACGCGAAAAGTATTTTCAGAATATTTTGTAAAGACCATAGCAAAACGATAAGATTAGACATTTCGCCAAAATATATTTGTAATTCAACTTGTAATCGTTTGAACGAAGATAAGATAATGAGTTAATCACTGTCTGAGAGACATAATTCCGAGATTAAAAAGAAATAGGATTCAATATTTTTTAAATGAGTTCATTTTTTTCTGGAGTACTTCTGACGATTTCACAATCTACCAAGTTTTTTTAAAAAGTGTTATTGCAAAATCCTTCTCCTAATACGCAAATTGAACCAAATGGGTGTTACATATTGCGTGTATAAATCTCCAAAATTCACACATTCATCTTCAAGTATGTTTCCATATCCATACATCATTTAAAGACTTTACTTATACCATTTAATTTCTTTAAGCTTTAAAATAAAATAAAATTAAATTAAATATTGAAACACTTAATGATTCATACACTGGATGAATTTCTGGAATCACTAAGTGATTCATATATTTCTTTTAAAAAAATATACAAACAGCGAATGTCATTTAATAAATAATGTATCATTCCTTTGTTTTAAAATAAAGTGGTTCGGGTATTTCTGTTTAAGAAGAAACAAATATTTTCGCATTATAAACCGTAGCTCTCCTTTTTTATGGGAGCATTTAAGTAAAAAGAACACTTTCTCATTGTGGGTTCGTTTGAAAACTACCGAAGAGGAAGTTGTGGGGAGAACTCGCGGAAACATTACAAGCATCGTGGTCTCTTATCAGGGGAGATAACACTTTTTGCGAGTACAAACAGAGACATGAGAATTCGAGTTGAAACGTAGATACTTAGTGATTTCTCCTTCACTTGTGTTTCATGATTATTATCATTATTATCATTATTATTATACAGTGGAGCCTCTTTTACTCGAAATCCTCTCTAAGACGAAGAAATTAGCCATTGCCTTGGATTTTGAAATGCAAAAATCCCTACAAATCGAATTATTTAGACGCTATAACTCGAACTGAATATGATGTCCTTGTGATGTACTACCCATACATATCACGCTCTCTAACTCGAACTACAAATCTAGCGGACTCTATTTCTCGAAAAAGCAGTATGTAAACTTTGCGACCTTTGTAAATCGAAAATCTTTTCGCAAGACTCTTTAACTCCAAGCAATACTTTCGTTGTCGTCAATAACCAATTTCAAAAAATTTATTTTGTACTTTCATTGAAAGATGTAGTGATATCGAGGACAATATATTTAGTGTCTTGTTTGCAATCGAAAATACAATTGAATGATCAATTGTGTTAATTCCTTGACTCAAAAGAAAATTAGAGATTTCTTTTAATACATGCATGTTTTCAAGTTGTTCCTTTACCATAAAATAATATTTATACATGTAATTATGTATAATGTAATATGTGCATATAATGTAGTAAAATAAGTCGAATTTTTATTTTCTCATGACTCCATAACTTGAATAGCATATGCCGGTATAAGTCGAAATTGATAATGTTAAAAACTCCTTATCTCGAAGTCCTCTATAACTCGAAAACTCGTTAAGTCGAAACTTATAACCTTTCCCTTGAAGTTCCAGTTACAGAGGCTCCACCGTATCTCTCTAAATACGTGAACCAATATAGAAAAAGTGGGCTGATGTGATTTTGTGAAATTTAATGAGAGAAAACATCTGTAATTTATTTGTATCACTTTTGCTATTTCAAATAATTGCTACGTTAATTAGGTGCAGTCGAGTTCGCGAAGAAAATGTGTTAGAAGAACAGTTTAGTCTCGTGACAGATAGATTTTTCAATAATAATTTGCTCTAATTAAAACACCATCTAAGAACAAAACATGCTACTTTCCCGTAAATTTGTCAGCAAACAGAAACGACGAATCAGTAAAGAGATTGTCATCCTACCGCTATCCAACATTGACCAGCTCTTTTCTCAAGAACTCTTCTGCCCCCGTCAAAGCAGGAGACCTCGAATCTTGTTGCCGTTTGATTGCGCTTGTGGTGTACCACTCTGGACTTCGGGTACAGGCGGTTATTTATAGAGACTAGCGAGGTATTTGACTAGGGAGGCGTCTAATGAAATAATAAATTTCGAATTAGCTACGATTTATAAACAGTATTTTCCCAATAATCTATAGTTTATAATAAAACGCACTTGTGAAATAACTTTTTTGAATTTTATTAAATTCAAATTTGTCGGTGCTCTGTTAATGTTATAATATGCACCGAACTACTTTTATTCTTATCTTAGGAGTAAAGTGCTGAAATTTTTGAATCCGCCTCTGCCTTAGAGCCCTTGATCGGAATTGATGGTCTTGTCCCGTGCTGCTTCCGGAGAGCAAATTATTTTATTGTCCTCCCATGGCCGTATAAGCAGTTTGTAACAGCTTCTTTGACAGTAAATTGTTAATATAGTTTATTGACTCAATCGCACACATTCCGATGAGTAACACTATCTCACAATATTAGTATTCATTTCAGTTTCCACTATCCCGTTACGTAGTTTTTTATTCGAGATAACAGGTATTATAAAATTTGAATTCCTCAACATTTATATTTTTATTTACATCATCACGCCAAGTACTTAAAAAAATGATTTAATAAAACGCGGGTATTTAAATGCATACCTATAATTGTATCTTATTATAATAGGAATATTTTTATCTGTATTGAACCTAGGTCTGTAGCCCCATCCTGGACCCGGTTTTTCTCTTCGGACACTTGCTGGGATGGTCTTGTGCTCCTTCCGGGTATGAATTAGTTTAATGTCTTCCACTTAGTCATGGACTCTCTTCCCTTATTTATTTATTGCGTGCGAAGTGATCCAGCTCCGTGGCTCATGACGGGTCCGTGTCACGCGCTAAACGCTCGCTTGTTCCTTCGGCGTCATGTGATACGTCACCTGACAACCAGGGCTCAGCTGTTATCTGAGCGGAGACGCCGACATTGGCAATGCAGCTAACGGACCCCGGCGGCGTGTTGCCTCGTCAATGTCCGTCAGTGATTCAACTATTTCAGCGTTATTTCGTGAGTTGCTGTAGGAGTTGTTCGGAGTTTTATCGGATTGGGCGATATTGATTACACTTATGTGAGTAAAACCAATAATTATAATAATTCGATTCATCTACATCTACTCCCATTGACATTTTTTTACGGCTCACAATTCATAGTACAATTTACCACAAAATTTTCATCAAGCGGTGAGGGGCACAACTTTGTGTATAACCTGTCTCTTATANNNNTCTGACGTGGCATGTCCGGTGAGAGAAAATAGAAAATTGTGTTCGGAACTACCCTGTCGTATATAACAACATGTAAACATTTTATTATAAAACTAAATATTAAAACTATTAAAAAAATGAAAAAAAATATACAATTTAATTTTTCCATCTCGAAATAGTATAAATTTGTATATTTTTTACGCGAATAAAACGAGAATAAAATATCGCGTTACAAATAAATAAACATGTCCCTTTAGTAGTTTCATTCGCACCGGCAACATTTTGTCAAACGACGCGATCGATCGAAAGTCTAAAGAAAAAGGCCCGTGGACTATTTCCCGGACCCCATCCTGGCCCGGGTTTTGCTCCGGTTTTCCTTCGGATAGAGGCGGATTTCTTATACAGGTTCTCTAGGCTTTTGTCTAGGGGCGCACCTATTGAAACAATATATCGTGAATTTAGTGTTATTTCAATTCTAATGATTTTTAAACACTATACTCCGAATAATCTATAGTTCGATAATAATTTGTACGTGTAAAATAAATTTTTGTGTTAAATTATAAACATATTGACATTATATATGTATTATAACTCGCAGCTAACTTTTTGTCTTATCTAGGAACTTTTTTTGAATCCGCCTCTGCCTTAGGGCCCTTGATCGGAATTGATGGGATGGTCCCTTACTTGCTTCCGGAGAGTAAATTAGTTTATTGTCCTCCACGTGGTCATACGCAGTTTGTAACTTTTACTTTTTTGACAATAAATTTATTTATCATGACTAAGATAAATTGGGCTGATTTACATAGATCAATACTGAGACGTACACAGAGATAAAACAATAACAAGACTGATAACAAAAATAAATTATATATAAAATTAAACTATTAAATTCTTCTTAATAGGTGTTGTGTGAGGGAATATGTTTATAAACAATTAATAAATTCTACAAAATACCCTGCCATGCTTGTTTTTGACAACTCATTCTAAATGTTATCAGTATTACTTCTCAATTTGCCGGAATGTGCGATATGCATTTCAGTTTTCAGTTTTGAAAAATTCATCTTATTTTTGGAAATTCAAAATATTTTGTTCCAACTATGAAGTGGTTTCCGGAATAGCCACATGGGTAATGGAGTGTTAAGCGCTGGCGGACTACTCCTCTGGAGTGCATTATTTGTATTTTGGTATGTTAACGTATCTTCTCGATGACTTTCTATTAATTTTACTCTGTTCATTATGATTAACCCACCAAAACGTACTTCACAGCTTTTAGCAGCTTTACATTAAGTTTTCCCGGACATGATCCGATGCAATCCCCGTTTTGAGTAGCAAGTTTTCAAAAATTTTGATATTTATTTTTCAATTTTTTATATAAATATTGTTCTTTGTGCATTCACTATTTTTCTCTAACACAAATATTTCCTACACATAAAAATAAAATCTATAAATATTTCAATATTAAATTATTTAGCTAGAAAGATAAACCAGAAATGCAATAATATATTCTTCATCATTTTTTATGACCGTGTACAAAAGAGGGATTACAATTCGTTATTGTGAAAAGAAAAATTATGAAGGATATGTTTAAAAACAAAGAAGGAATTAGACTGAGGCCCCAGAAGAGGTAACCTCAAAACGGCTGTGCATCTGCTCGATTTTCTCGTGTAAGTAAATCTCGCGTAAATATCCTGACGCTCTCTTGTGATTGCCACGCCCGCTTCTCAGACGAACGTCAACACTGCAACGTCACACGACGCTGTCTGCACTGTGCGGACGGATAGTTCCTACAAAGACCGGAAGAGCGCTCTGATGCGAGTCGTGGTGCAGGTTGTATTGCTTATAACACGACGTAGTTCAACGATTTTTGTCGGTATAGAAAGTTGAATTGTTTTGAACCGCTACTGATTCTTGAATCAAAATTGATATTAATCGATACACTTTTGTAAGTTAAGAAAAAGTATTCTGAATTTCTTTAGTCCTCTCTGTGGCCACAGTATCAGTGTGATTGCTCGTTGCCAAGTCATCCCCGGTGCTAGTGGGGCAAAGATAAATTTTGTAGCTTTTAATTTCCGTGTCTCAGTTTAAATAGCTGTGATGTATGAAAAGTTCACCCTCTGCAACTAACAACCGCAGTTGTAATTCTCGGATACAGCAATCTGGATCCTATCTGACGTTGTTCCTCCGATCTCGGTAAAATTCACGATGTGTCTAGTGAGTAAACTCGCACAAAAACTGAGTCTTACGTTATTTCGTGGTCCTAGATGCCTCAACTTATTGAAGTTTTATTAACTTTTTTTCTTTCTCCCGACGTTTGTTGTCTTGCCGAAATTATTTATACTCTTAAAAAATACTTAATTTTTTATAATTTGCCCTTGAGAATCCTCTTTCACTCTGGCCAGCTTGTAATTCTACAAATGTTTTTATTTTTATTTTTTTAAATAAATTTTCTTCTCTCGAGTCATTATAGTCCTCAGAGTTAATACCACTGTGATCATAGGAAGTACAAATGTTATTTAACTCCTTCCTGCGTAGTTTTCGCTTCATCGGGTTCATCAATTTCCAAATTTTTGCTTCGCCGAGGTGAAGATGAAATTTGCACAATTTATTTTTGTTTTCTCTCTCTCTCTCTCTCTCATCAGCTCTGTGTTTCATTTCAGTTTCAACAGCAATCGTGACAGAAGGGATTTCTATGCGGGGAAAAGCGACTGATTTTAATAGTTTTTAATTATTTTTTTCAAAAGCGTCAATTCATAATCTCTGTACAAAATGTTCCGAACAAACACGAGTATATTCGATACAAAATTTATCTGCACGTTTAAAAGCGTGCACCCAAGTTATTTTTTTGTAGTTCATTATCCTTTGGGAACCTATGGAATGAGATATCTTTACCTTTAGAATATTTTTCGTCTTTGGAACATTCGGTGACTGCGCAACAAGGGATAGTATAACACGCGAAACAAAACTGCGTACATCTCTTTTTACAGCTAAACTGAACACTTTGTACACAACTTTACTCAGTACGAATGTTCTCTGAAATAATCCAGAAAACCTTTGTACAGAAACATAAACTCCGTGAATATAGCCATGAAAATCGGTCACAAGAAGCATGCTACATCCGACAATAAGATGGTTCACTTCCACCTCTGACGACATCGGCGCCACTCTGACGTCACTGCGCGCTTCCCTCGTGTCATTCTAGCAACCGTGGATATCGTTATGTATTAATATGAATGAGAATCGAACCACTAATCTCCTGGATACAATTCTTGTGAACGATTGCGAATTTGCGAATAATTACTTTTAATAAAACGTAATAAATATGTCATTAAACAAGTGTTATGACTAAAAATGTTTTAATTACATTTAAGGTGTATCTATTATTATATTGGGATTTTTGACAATAAATGGTTATAATTACTTCACTTTTACTTGTAGAAGCAATTTCGGTAAGTTTGGTATGAGAGAATTGAATCGAATGATTTTGTAGGGATGAAAGATCTGACCTAACACAATATGGCACCGGTTATAAATACCTACAAATACATTTAAAAAACATAGAAAAATATATTATAGAAATTTCACATTACACAGGAAATATTTTCTTTTATAAACTAGATAGCATTAATAAAATTATTATTATTATTACCATTATTATTATTATATATAATGCACATATTACATTATACATAATTACATGTATAAATATTATTTTATGGTATAGGAACAACTTGAAAATATGCATGTATTAAAAGAAATCTCTAATTTTGTTTTGAGTCAAGGAATTAATACAATTAATCATTCAATTATATTTTCGATTGCAAACAAGACACTAAATATATTGTCCTCCATATCACTACATCTTTCAATGAATGTACGAAATCATTTTTTGGAATTGGTTATTGACGACAACGAAGGTATTGCTAGGAGTTAAAGAGTCTTGCGAAAAGATTTTCGATTTACAGAGGTCGCAAAGTTTACATACTGCTTTTTCGAGTAGTAGAGTCCGCCAGATTTGTAGTTCGAGTTAGAGAGCGTGATATGTATGGATAGTACATCACAGGGAAATCATATTCAGTTCGAGTNGTTGTAGGGATTTTTGCATTTCAACGGAAGGGAATGGCTAATTTCTTCGTCTTAGAGAGGATTTCGAGTAAAAGAGGCTCCATTTTATAACAATGAAAAAAATAATAAAAATAACAATAACAGTTCACTATTGGAATTCTGAGACAACTATAAATCTATAATTCCAACTGAAAACATTCCAATGTTCTGTTATTAGAAAGTTTATGGAAAACATGATGGTTTACGTAGTAACTGCTTATGTTAACTTAAAAAGACACTTTTGATTACCATTCTTCAAAATTTTTACAATGGATAACACAAAAGTAAGTTGTTCGTGTACCATATAGGATCTGTGATGGTCGAGAGAACGCTTAGGGACCTTGCAGTCTTGTTGAGTGATATGACTCACTATGAATATGTTTTATTTTTCGGAGCTCTGTGATTTTTTTTGTGACTTCATTGTTGAATAAGTGGCAAGTGTTCTATCTACATATCATCCGAATAATTCTTATTTTCTCTTATTCGGACCACTGCCAACAACCGAGTTTCTACTGTTTTGGAAAAAGGGATTCTATTTTTTCATTGAAATCTACGTATAAGAGAATTGACCAAAGAAATGTACAATTGAATGGTTCGGATTTTGCTGAAGTAAACGTTTAATTAAAGAGAGTATATTGAATATATTGTTTAAAGAGAATGTAATCGTCGCAGTTTTCGTATTATTTAAAATTTCACTGTTCACAAAAAGAGAAGAAAAAAGTTTAAACAGGATTTTAAGAAATTACGAATGATTTCAGTGTATTTCAGGTGTTGTGTAGTGTTTATACTAATATCAGCTACCTGTTTTTGTTATCTTTTTTATATGACTTTGATTGTGTTATATTTTTTGCGTGTATGCATATTTCAAGCACTCGTGTATTCATTATGTAGCAAACAACAGTGAAATCGGGGTTGGTCATGGTATATTTTCTCATACTCCTGGGAGCAAGATGTGGAAATACTCCTTGGAATTTGGAGAAAGCAGAGCATTTCCCCATGTAATGTAAACAAGTATCCAGTAACGAAGTGAGAGGTAGGTCTGACAGAGCATGCTTCTTCCGAAATTTTTTATCAAAAAAAATTAATAGAAAACAGTACATTCAAGAACTGAAAACATAACATTAGCTCAAACAAAGATAGTAACGCTGTGAAAGTCACCGGATGTCAAATTGTGTGAAGATTATAACAACAGAATCTTCGAGCAATTATTTTGTAGGATACATTTTGAAAAGAATACTAGTGGATTTTAAAGTATCATTTATGTCTGTAGTATATTCTTATCTTTAGTAAGTCTCGATTATACTCGCTTAGATTTAAAACTTTCTTGTGGATGAAATGGGACAAAATTCGTACCGCATATAAGAAATATGCATGTTAATTTAAAACTATAATTACTTACGGTTAGAAAACGTTATTTATATTTTAGTATTGATGGGAATTACCCCAAATATCTTTCGCGAAACAGAGAATTGAGTGTTAGAAAACAAAGGGCATTTTTACGCTGATAAGATAGACATTTTTGTTCCTTATAAATTTGAGTTTAACTTGTTCTTCGTTCACCATCGTTATGCATGTTACCAATTATAAAGTCAATACGATACTATTGTGATCTGCTCGGTAAAGATTTCAATGAGTTCGTTATTACAAAACATATTGTAAAAAAGTGGTTGCAAATTGCGTATGACCATGTGGATGAAAATGAACTAATTTACTCTTCGTAAGCAACCACGAGACAACTCCATCAAATTCCTATTGAAGGACGAGAGCAGACTTAATATTTCTGCGCCTCACGGCTAAATCATGCCGCGCGACTCCCCCTCCCCTCCCCCTAGAATAATAACAAATAACCTTACTGGCTTATCATAATTTCTAAAGAATATTTATTGATTAGGGCATCAATCATTGAGACTTCGTGTATTATTGAAGGAACAGATTTTTCTACATTTTGTAACAAAACAATCGGATTAAATCAGCTCTCATGCAGAGCAATATAATTCAGAGGAAAATAAAATTAACATGACATCTACTATTCACTGGTCATCCTTGTGATGAATGGCTGACCTACTTGGAGTTCCGCAAATCCGCAGGATACTACCAAACTTCTCTCTATTGGGGACGTAAGGTACTATTTCTGAGACGCACGCTTCGTTACCAACGTTAGAAAGTAACTACTACATGTTTACGATGGTGTATTTCTGAAACACGAGACTCATATTACAGCAATAAATTGAACATGTATCTAAAATAGAAAATTAAAATTTAAGAAGATTTTTTTTCATCTAGAGTGCATTTTTAATTTTTAATTTTCCCAGGAGTTTCTTTACAAGGTTGTCTTACTAACTAAAGTTCTGCCAGCAGGTGACCAAAAATCATATGACTGGACTTGTGAAAGCTACACACGTGACGTTTATTTACAGTCTAATTCGTTCGTAAATATAGAACTAGTTCGAACTTAGTGTAAAACACTCCAAGTTGAAGATGTGACGTTAGTGCTGTTAGTAGATCGCGTAGAGCTCTTTAGAATGGCTCTATTGAACAGATTGTTTCCAAATAAGAAGAGAACTCGTAAACAAGGTTATGTTCCATTTGGGAGAAATGAATTTTCAAGGTGAGACTATTAAGCTTCAGCATTAAAAAAATGTGAGCATTATGTTATTTTTGAAAATTGCTTTTTTTAATTCAAAACTTGTATTTTTAGATGGAAACCTTTTAGTTTTACGAGGGATCAAGTGCGATTGCTATTATTTAGAGAATGTGATGCACGAGGGAGAAAATTGTTATTTGACTCAAGTGCTGTGCAAAAAACTAATATTGATGGCAGTCAGAGTTCCAGGTTAAGACTTGGTCTGAAGTCTAAATGTGATAATACCAAAAAGACTGAAACATATGTTGAAGTTACCAATGGATATGGTTATCAGGTAGGTTACTTTATGAATTGCTTAATTTTTTGCAGAAATGATGATCTATTCATGTATCATTTTCTATTTGTAGTGTGTCATTAAAAAACTGATGTGTAACAAAAATTTTTTGAATTCTTTATAGCACAAAGCAGTTTAAATATTGTGCTAATAATGATATTAGGCATACATTGTGTACTTAGAATAGTTGGTGTTGTAGTTGACAGGTGGTGTAGAATACAAAACAGCCTTGAAAATTTAATGATGTTTTAGTCATGAAGCATGTTTTATTTGATATTTTACCTTTGTTGTTTATTTTATTTAATTTGAAAAATATTGCATTATTATTTTTAGTATACTAGACCCAATTCTGATGTAACTTTGATGGGAGAGATGATATTTGGATCAGTTGCCATGACTTATAAAGGAATGTCCAGTAAAATACACTCCATGAAGTCACCTGATCGTTTTATGTGCTCAAGAGTCTTTCATGCTCCTGCAATTCATTTGAATTGCAAACGGAAAAGGTACACTTTAAAATCCATACTTTCCTTACAATTCCATGAATGTTGCTTAATTCACTACTTCGTATGTATGTTTTGTTTCAGTGACCAAAGCATTGATTCCAGTGGAAGTTCTGTAAGCTCGATCAATGACTCTTTATTTTCCCAAAGTGGAAATTATGAAAGCAAACTGGGTATGTATTATACGCCTTTTATGACTCATGCCAACTAACATTTTTCCTCCAGTTTTCCTCTATTTCAAGATAAGGATGATTAATTGCTTGATACCAGGGAGTTCAGTAACTCTTTCTCCTCCATGGGGTTGTGTTCTGATTGTATCTGCTTTTGTAGAATAATTAATTAATTATAGTCTTAAGACTTACTATCCATTAAAAAAAAAAGGTATTTATGTATTGCACTAAACAAAAAAAAGAGTTTAAAAAGTTAAAATAAAATTTGTAAGNTTATGTATTGCACTAAACAAAAAAAAGAGTTTAAAAAGTTAAAATAAAATTTGTAAGTAAATTATAGTCTAACTAATACTGTATGAACATTTTTCAAGTTATTAGTTATTTTGAGAGTATATTTTAAGAGATCTGCACTTTTTTCTCTCATCTGAGATTTTAATATTATTTTCATCCTCATGAAGTATTTCCATAGAAATCTGGACACACAGGTTTGAAAATTAAAATTATTCTTTATGTGAAACTGTCAAATACAAACTTGAAACTGCTCATAGATAGTATTTTTGCATCCATTTTCTGTGCATTCTAACTTACAAAGTTAAATCAGGTTTTTAATTACCACTTTTGCTCCTTTCATGTTTATTTGATAATTTTTGTCTTCTTCTTACATGTTTTAGGATCAAGCGGTGGTAGTGGGCCATTAGATGTTCCCATTAGTGACTCTTCTGTAAAAGTTCCCAAAAACAGTTTGGAAGGTGATAGTGGATTCTGTGGTGATGCTTCTCTTCGTTCAATCAGTAGTGTTGGCTCTGGATTTTGGAATTCTTTCCCTTATCTCAATGAAATGCAGAATGGTATTACACTAGCAATCATATGTGGTTACTAGTTTATTTTCTATAATTCACTTTTTACCTACTACTGAAGTTTTTTTTTTCTTTCATAGGTTCCCTGGTCATGTCACCAGGAAATGTAAATAACTCCGGTGGAAGTTTAGCTAGTTTACAGCGGCGTTGGATGCGAAACCTCAGTACATCTCTGGAGTTTGGCTTGACTAGTTCGCATTGGTACTTGAAAGGGAAGGTTCTGTCTGGGTTGAGTGATGAAGGATTTTGCCGTCCTCATCGTAAAACTCAACTCGGACTTACTGTAGTTATAACCCTCACCCCAGAGGAGGAAAAGTAAGTTTTGTTGTGCAGTAACTTGCCTCTCACTTCGTTTTGATTTTGTTGTGATGATGAATTTGGTTTGAAACAGGGAGATGGAATTTTTTGTTTTTGATCATGTTGCGATCATTGATAATATGTTGGAACGTTTGCAAAACAATATTGAGAAAGCCTACATGAAGAAAGAAATATTTGTACATTCAATGATGGATGCATTTCTGGAGTTACAACAGGTAAAATTGTTGTAAACAATTTCACTAGTAGCCAGTTTAATTACTTAATTCATAAGATTGTTTTGGATACTGCTCTGAATAAATATGGTAAAATTCTGTTAAAAAATTTCAGTGGTTTTGTGACCTGTTTACTGCGCCACGTTTACCTACTCCTGTTTGGATTGGGTTGGTCTCCACTTCTGATTTCTATCGGGAAAGTTCCCGATTGCGTTTTGATGTTGCTTCTGCCTTCTTGAAAGATTTATGCCAACTTATAGCATCAATTGACACAAAAGCTACTAACTTGTAAGCAATAAATTTGAATTATTTTATTTTTATGTAGATTAGTTGTCTTGTTTAATTCTGTTAATATTGTAAGAATCTGCACTGACCAACTGGCGGCCCGCGAGATGCGTGCAAACTTGTGTTTTAAGACCCGCAAGTCCATCACATCAAATTTTTCATCGAATGTTGGGGACACAACTTTGAGTTATAAATCTACGTTGTCAGAATGAATATTTATGTGGGATGTCTGGTGAGAGAAAATAGTAAATTGTGTTCGGAATTACCCCATAAGGCATTAAAATATGAAAACATCTTATTATAAAACTTAATATTATAAAAATCTTTTTAAAAATAAGAAATCTTCTATTTAATATTTCCAGCTTGTAATGATGTAAATTTGTTGACGAGAATAAAAATATTGCGTTGCAATTAAATATTTTTATGACCCATAAGTTTTATTTGTCGGGGAATTTTTTGTCAAACTCCATCCTGTGCTGATCTGATTGGTCAATCGAAAGTCTATAGGAAATGGGCTATGGGCTAAGGTAAGTTGGACAGTGTTGTTATAAATTAAAATATTTAAAAAAATGTTCTTCTCTATTGTATTAGTTTTAGTTCATACCTTTCAGTCGGGAACATGTTTTCTGAGGACGTTTTCCCAATTGTCAGCTGAAAACCTCCATTAGTTTGTTGTGCACATGACGGTAAGGCCTCCCAGAATCATGTTCACCCTTGAAAGGTATTAACAAATTTAGTGAACAAGAATGTGAAGAAAATATTTTGTTGTATGATCTTGTGAACGTTCAAAAAGTGTAGAATTCCATGTACTGAATATTAATTGAAACTTAAAAAAAAAAAATTAACTAGACCAGGGAATGGCAACTACGATCCGCAGGTACAGGTAGTTTTTGTAGCTGTGCCATGGAACTTCAAGGACCAAACAATTTTTGGTTCCATTTTTGTACAATGTAATCTTTTGTCATTTTACTTGCAATAAACACACATTTCAGAAACCTGTTGGATATGCGAATGTGAAGAGGTTGTGTAGCCCTGAACTAGATTGAATTAACTGCTTGATATCAAAATCCTATTATTTCCTTCAGGTATTTGCAATTGTTAAATAGCTTCAAGTTTCTTAAGTATGTGTCCTGATGAGGCATCTACTACTCATAAGCAATCATTGAATAAGACCAAATAAATCTTAAGTGGAGTTTAAATAGAGTGGGTGTTACCTCCATTTAAGAAATGGCTGTGGAATTCTTTTGTGGATATGATGGTTTTTCTTTCCCTTTGTGATGTTGTGTATCTCTTATTTGATTAACTAACTGGTATTTTAGTCATGAAACATCTTATTCTGAAAGGGGGAAATGATCTGGGGTCGTAGTATTCAGTGCCTTTTAAGTTGCTTTCCTTTTTCAGTTTCATCAGTACTTTGGTAACTGCTGTCCTTACGCACCATTTGGGTTGGGTGGCCACTATTTTGCCAGCTAAAGCTCCTCCCAGCAGTGTAACAAAATCACCATGTACTGTCCAAATTGTAAGTATCATTTTATTGTATTATTGTGTAGGTTATTATGATGGACTTGCCTTAAGTGTTCTTTAATTTCAGTTTTTGTAAGATACCAGGCGTTGCTTCATACAACATGAGTGAAATGACATTATAACTAAATAAACTTATTTTCCACAACATTAATCTTCATTATAAAATTCACTTTGAGGACACTCCTCCATCTATTGTGTTGTCTTAATTGTAAAAGCAATCTGGTGCTTTCGTTAAATTCTTTTCTGATATTAAGTTTCAAAACTATATATTTTTATTTGTTCCAGAAGAGAGTAAAATTATGAATAATACAACCCTTAACCCAAAGGATAATATATTAGTCAGACATTTACTTTTGTTTGTTTATGAACTAGTATCCACTATCTTACCTCATCTTGTAGTTCTGTATTGTCTATAAATTATTCATGATGTTGTATAGGATTTGTTACTAGGAAGTTTTATTACTATTAAAATCCGGAAACTTCATATGTAAATATAAATGAAAATAAGTTTTTCATTTAAGTTTTCATGCAATGCGTTCATATCTTTTGGTTGAGAATGCATTTTCGGATGACTTTAACCCCGTCATTGCCTATGAGATTCAGTTTTACTCAGTTGATGAATGAAATTAAGTCACCTGAAAACAGTTTCTTGCTTGAAAGGTATGGGCAAATGAAAAAGACTTATTTTAGTTGATTATACTATAAAGATATCAATGAGTGGAATATCATTTGTAAGAAAAATTTATCCCTTCAGTTCCATTTTAAAGGTAAATACACTGAGGAGAATTACTAATTTTTGTTTTATATTGTTGAATTACATATCATATATGCCCATAAATTAATTTTATTAAAGTGTACTGAACACAACTTTTTTTTTGTAGTGCGTCCTTAATTGTTAGTTTGCTCTGCCTCTCACATTTGTTTTATGTTGTATGAGTTTTGTAATAAAATAGTTTTGCTTTGCGGTTTAAATAGTTGTCTTTGTTTTTTTGAATTTATGAAGTAGGCATGAATGTGACATCCATTAGTTTTTATATTATCATCTTCATCATGTATGCTTTCCATTTGAAAGGGGAAAGGCTAATAAAGAATTCTAAATGTGTGTTTCATATTTTGCATATAGTCTCAGTTTTCCCCATGTGAGTAATTTTACAACCACACATTCCAGATTTGCTTTCAAAAGAAATACTTGTCTTCAATAGAAAACAAAAGTATACCATTGTTTGTTAGATGTCTTTATTATAAGTTGAAAGATGTGTATAATTTCTTCAGGGACATTTTGTATTACAAAACGTTGCTCTAGTCCCACCAGACAATAGCACCACTTATAATTTTTCAGAAGTACTGTTTTGGTTATCTGTATCCCAGTCTTCAACTATGATGACTATTCACTTCAGAATTATATTTCAATGGTAGTTGAAGTTGGACTAAAACATGTCCTGAAAAATATTGGAATTACAACAGTGTTATGTAATAATGAGGAAAATTTTATTGATTAAGTTCCAAAAGCTAACAGATACTTACCAGCTGGAAGAGTACTGAACATAAATTTTATTATGTCTTAAGTGAAGTCTCCTTTTGTTTTTTGTCCCTCCTGTTATGTGATAATAATAATTTTATAGTTGAAATATGTCCATTTGGAGGACAATACACTACTGGATTTACTCTGGAAAATTATTTTGATTCCACTATTTCGTATTTGAAAGTTTTGTTCCTTAGGAATTAAAATGTACTGAAATACTTGTTGGAACATATGTGGGCTGTTATAATTTAATATTTTGTACCCAGTTGTTTCTCATAAACCAATTATTTTATCATCACAAATTATTTAATTGTATGTTAAAAATCAACTTCTAATGTATTTTATGAAGTTTTCACCTTTGATTTTTTAATAATAATTTTGATATTTTTGTGGGTGTATTTATTTTCTTTCTTTCATTTTTTCATTGTTGTATTTGTAAATGGGAAATGTAGCATACTATTAAAGCATATCTACATGGAGCGATAGAAGTTGGGTGGTTAGCATTGTTAGTAGGGGGACTGGTTGTGGGTGTATTGATCATAAAGTAAAAAAATATTAATAAATTTTGTTCCTTAAAAAGTGGATGATCTTTTATTGTAACAAATATCAAAATTTTCCTGAACATTTTTTGATTGTGCAAAGGCCTATAAATTTTTTAATCATGGTTGTATTTAGGAGAAGAAATTGATCTCATGGATTTAAAGGAAAATTTATTTTAAAGTCTTTCTTTCTTTCTTTTTCAGCTCCATGCCTTGGCCAAATCTCACCCTTACAATGCGTTGTGGGCTCAACTTGGAGACCTACATGGTGCTGTTGGGAATCCAGTGAAAATAGCTCGCACTATTGTCACTGCCAATGTGAAGAAGAATGAGCTCCTGAACAAACTGTTGTGCTGTCTATCGTATTTTATTCGTTGTGGAAATATTGAGAAAAGGACAGATAATCAAATTGCGATAGAAAGTGAGATGAATATTGTAGATTCTACTATGGAGAGTTTATCATTGGCCAGCTTGAACTCTAGTACTGCATCGTCTTCCACAATTGTACCTGATGATTCTCCCTGTTTTGAAAAGCAAGATAAGAATTTGCTGACTGATGGAAGTAAAACTTTTAACCTTTCTCAAAGAACTTTTTCCACCACTAGTAAAGATCAACATTCTGTGGATGGTGATTTACTGATCAAGGACAATACATTTCCCCATTCGTTAAACATTGATCAAGGAGGATCAGGTTTCCACAAATCTCGCACTCTTGCTGCCAACTTAAACATTTCTTCTGAAGAGAATGAAGAAGTTGTGAAGCAGACTGATGCAAGGAGTTCTGCAACTGATTCCTACCTGCATCCTGATGTGATTTCTGAAAAAGTGAGTCGACTGTGTCGTGTGCCTACTAACGCTTTACTGTATCATATGAAAACAGCTCCTAGTATCCTCAGTGCGGAAACATTTGTTCCTCAGAAAATTGATTGTGAGAAACAACTATCTTCTGTGGAAGTTAGTGACAGGAGTAGTAGTGTAGTGATAGCTAATCCAAGAAGGGAGAATGAAAATATTTGTAATAAAGCCAGCGCTGATAAGAAGAGCAATGAAGGTGTTATATTTGTTTTAGGAGACAATGACGAGTTGGTTGACTTGAAATGTCAAAGTGGTTTTAGTATAATGAAAAGCAAGAGTGATAATATTCTCAGTGGTGAAAACGTGTGCTTCAAAAGTGGTGAATCCAAGTGTTGTCCATCTCTGGGAGGTTGGAAACATGTTTCCAAAAGTTCTTCTAACTTCCCTTGTCTTGCTGGAATACCTGCTAATGAAGGGACATTTTGTGAAGTAGAAGGACAAGTTTGTGCTGATGTGAATTGTAGTTCTACCGGTGAGAATTATTTCTTGAATGAGGAAGAGACTGGCTTAGATTCAGGGATTGTCCTCGAAGAAGATACTTCCACCAAGTGTGATAACCCTATCAGTGTGTGTGTTAGTGACGAAGACGCTTTATGGAAAAATGAGAGGACGAACCAATCCATCAGTGAAAACTGCTGTGTCGTTGTTGGTTCAAGTTCCTTGTTGAAAGATGTGAATGGTAATCCTAGGTTAGATGTGAAACATGATGATCATGAATCTAAAGTGGTAACTTCTCATTCCTTTGTCATTGAACTAGAAGATGTCCATGGGTACAAAGATGTGAAGATTCCCCATCCCCATAAGAAATACTCTAAGCAAGTGTCTCGATCACAAAGTCTTTCGTTCCCTGAATCTAAATACTCGTCAAAAGGCAGAACTGCCTCTATTTGTAGGAGACATAGTGAAAACATTCATTTAAATGAACGGTACTTAAGAAATTATCATAGTGTACGGTTCAATTTTGAGAGATGTGATGGTGTGTTAAGTGATTATGTGGATGGAATAGGTGTAGAAAAGTCTCCCGAAAGTGAAAATTCGAAAAAGTTGTTTGATGCGAGGGAAAACTTTGAGTTACAGGAAAAGTGCGAAAGTTGCAAGTGTGCCGAGCAAGGAATAGTTTTCAATTCAGTATTATGTAGCAGCAATACGTGCAACTGTGTTAATATTGCCAACGAGTGTGTGGATCACGTTTCTAGCAAGTTAAAAGCCGATTGTGATGAAAGGGAAGGAAACGCTCTGTTTGATGATTATGGATTGCTGTCAGATGAAGAATTGCAGGCTTCGATTGAAGTTAACCCTGAGAGTGTTCCTTCTGTCACAGAGAGAGAAAATACTGCATTTCCATTACTTCTAGAACTTCCTTTACCTCAGTATGTAATATTTTAAGCTTCAGTCCTTTATTTTATCTAGGAATTGTAATTTACATTTTAATTACAGTTGTAGAATTACAATTATTGAATAAAACAAACTTATTTACAGACTGATTTATTTACTATTATTTACATTTTGACCCCCAGTGTGGGTCAACATCAAGCAGTGATCATGATGTGTCTACTTATGACTGATAAATCAGCCTGTGTATTAAGGACGTTTTATTCTATAATTGTTATTTATTTCTAGAAACATCATTTATCAAATATTCTAATTACATAACTTTCTGTTACTCTTAAAATTATTCTCTGTGTTTCTTATTCTTACTATGTTAATCATTTTGAAAATAGGTCATATTACATCCCTTCTTGAATTGTATTTTTTGGAAATATTTGTTGGATATTTATTCTTAGTTTGCGCTAAGTCATGCATTGAATGTCTGTTCCACAGGTACAATTATTCTCAAAGGGAACAAACGTCTGGATTTGCTGCTTCGTTGTTGGGTGGTGTGTCTGATCACTATATGCCAGACATGGTTTTGCATGGCTGCACACAAGGTGTATCCCAATGGGAAGCAACTCTTAAACGCGACTTATCTGTATCAGCCCATCGTTCCATGTTAGATCAAGATGTTTCAGAAGCAGTTTGCATTGTTGGCAATGCAGATCTGTGGTAATGTGTTATTAATTTAATTAATTTATCTATTATGAAATTTTAAGCAGTGCGAGGTGACTAATTTCTTACTTTAGATTAATTATTTTGATTTCAATTTCATTTCAGGGAGGTGCAAGTAGTTTCAAGTCAAATAACACTCGCTGACAAGCCTGGAGGATTTGGTATTCGCATTGGTATGTCACAGTTGGTTGCCAATATGCTGGAGTCATTATTACATCTTTGGAAACTTCGAATTCCTCCAGAACAGGTACTACTTTTAAAACATGTTATCTTTTATACAACATGCAAACAGGGCCATATATATAAGTGGGTTAACTGAGCCTTGGCCTTTATCTCTTCAGTTCTGGAAACTTTGAAATTTATCATACACATGCATGTGAATGTTTTTAAATTTATAGTTATTTATCTAAGGTTTGGGAATTAAAATGGATAATTTTACTTTATTTTACTTAGATGTATAAAGCAATATTAATATATTTTTCCATTTCCTATTAAGTATTTATTACTTACTTTAAAATATCACCTTCTCTAGTGGTGTTTATTGATATTTGGGGGATGGCAAAAAATTCAAACTTTGCCTTTCTTTCTTTTTGTTGAGTGAGAATTCTTGGGATATATTGTAATGAAACATGGTATTTTCAGTGTCTTCAGCATCTTGAATCAAAGCTCCGTGAATTATGTTTACGCAGTCAAGCATTGGCTGAATTACTGATGACTACTGAATTTTGTGACTTGGCCACAGTAACATCGTCTCTTGGTCTTGAAGCTAATGATGTTCCTTTGCTGTTAGCAATAGCATCTACTCATACTCCTCAAGTTACCAGCCAGTATGGTTTAAGTTTTCACTGAAACTTTTCTTTTACTCCTCAAATACAATCACTAAAGTGTTCCAAATAATATTACCACCATTAGTGAATACTAAGGTAATCTCATTCATGTGTGTGTGTGTTTTTTTTGTTTTGTTTTTCAGTTGTATCATTATTTTGATGGAAATACTAGAAGTGTTTTTAAATTGGAATTGTTGATAGGTTTAAAATGTTTCAAAATGTTATTAGAATTTAATAGACACACAAGAATGAATTATTGGTCCATTTTTCTCGCACACACAAAAAGAAACAAACAGCTCTTAGTACAGTGCCCTCTCGAACAAAAGGTTTGGACATATTTTCCTTTATCCTCTCACTGGCAGAAACAGTGACTCGGAGATTGGATAACAGGTACAAGATGGTGTGTAAAGCCTATCTGGTGCCATTATTTGTGGACATGCAGTGTTTTGTAAATATACTCATTTGGTTTGCGTGTCATTTTGAATTCCACAAATGAGAAATTTTCTCTGCATTTCATAGGAAATACGTTCTAAGAATAAAATCCAATTGGATTCAAGTATCCTTGTGTGGTAAAATTGAAAGCAAGATATGCCTCTTGGACGTTGTCAGACTCGCCTAGGGCATCATCCTCGCCCATGATTTTAGAAACTTCTTACAGCCCTTTCTTCTTGCTTAGCCCTTTGATAAAATATATTTTATTTGTGTTATTTACATTGAAAATTAATTATTTCTATGTGAAGATAATCTCAAAAATTAATGAATATCGCAATTGAAAAGTCCTTGAGGGAAAGTTAATATAGTTGGTAAACTGTATGAATGTTGAAATGTGCCTAAGCATACGAACTAGATAGTGCAACATATTAATTCTTTTTCCTTTTTTTCCCCCCGAGCTTTCTTCTAGTTCCTTCATCAAAATTTCATGCTTTGGCAGAGAAAATTTTTTCATCATTACCTTATTGCATTTCCAAATTTTGTTTGTTTTACCATGAGACTGTTAAGGGATGGGCTTTATAACCTTTTAATAGTCTCTAGTTTTCATTGACATGTAACAGTCATGACATTTATTCAAACTAAATTGAATACTCCTATGTGTAAAAAAAGACTGTAAACAGTACACGTTGTTCTTCCTTACTACTATTCTCTAAGTTCTAGAGTGAGAAACAATATTGAATAATGTACGTTTTATAATATTTTAATTTTGCTGATATACAAGTTGCTAATTCAGTCATATTTACATTTTGAAAAATATTACTTTGTGTCCTGATATTCTCTGAAACTTCAGTTTTACGTTCCTAGGTAAAAGAATTGCCTTTGTTATGGGAGTAATAGGTTGTGCCATTTTATGTAACGAGTATGATTTCATAAGTTGTACAATTTTTTCATGCGAAAACATATATCAAGAGAGAGAGTGAAGTGTAATTAGTTAGTGTTATAGTTTACTCTGCAGCATAATGTCATAAGTAGCAGCAGTTGTCTTTATTATAGGTTACAATTACTATTTTAATGTGCCATGTGTATAAGATTGTGTTTCAGAAATTGGAAACCTTCTTGTAATGAATTAATGCACTCCTATACAATTTATTTTTCACTATACTCCACGGAATTTCTTTAAGTTTTGTGGAAGTAAGAGATTTTAAGAGTTAATTTTTCTGTATTTGTATATTTGACATTTTTTTGTGATGAATGTAATTTATTTTGAGAGCTTTGTACTGAGAAAATCATTCATTGAAACACACATTGGACTTTTATGTACTAATTGTTGTATGTATCAAGTTTATTTATTTCCTGTTATTTAAGAAGAAAATTGGTAATTTATGCATCTATTTGTGAACAAAGTTGGTAACTGTTTATTTATTTCTGCATGGTTTAATGTAACAATATTCAGTGATTAAATTTATTTTTGGTAAATATTTTCATGGGACTTTCCTCTGGATTTGTATCACTTACTTGTTTACTTGAAGAATCTAAACATGTATGTAATATAGGCATATGCTAGTAAGTCCTCAAAATATATGATAATTAATAATGAGCTTTCTGCATTTTTTAAGTTTTCATCCCTTTGACTTTCACAAAAAATTTTAAATCTATGGTTCATAAAGTGTCAGCAAATTAAAATGGAAAAATGAATTGCATGTCGACGATACATCAAAAGTATGTAATTGAAATACATATATAATGATGTAAAATGATTTTTAATGTAATAATCAAAAGCATTTCAGTGCTGAAAGATAGAGGCACAATTTGAATAGCTTCCTCCTCCACTTATCTGTGCAGAGTTCAATTCCATTAACCTGTTTTTTTTTTATTTTCTAAAATGTAGGATAACTTATATAAATTACGCATGATCATAATGCAAATAAACATGAATTCTGGGGGAACAATGTTACAAAAAGTCCCTTAGTTCTTCATCTGTTACTGCTGAAATAAATTCATATTGGAAGAAAAAGCTTTGTATAGATCCCAAGAATGCACAAATGTATTCGCTTCAGATATTAAAAAAAAGTAACAATGGTACATGTCAATGATCCAGAACAAAAATGACTATTGTAAAAATAAAAAAAAATCTTGAGTATCTAAATTTTAAAAATTATGACAAATCCAATAGGAAGTCAATCATAGTGTGTGATGGCAAATTTTCATTAAATAAATTGTCTTTTATACTGTTATACATAACCCATGATCACCAATGAGCATTCAACTTCTTTGCAACTTCTGCCAAAAAGGCAGAATGACTAGCATACAGTTTTAAATTAGAACTAACATCCATCCAACACACATTCTTTGCATCATCGCCAGCAGTTAAAGCTAAGGCACCAATGTGTGTGCCAGTATCATCATGAAAGTTCATTACAGTGGTTTCCATCCATGCGTTGTCTGTATTGCGTGGATCATCTACATAGCCTTTATAAACTATAGAACCAGTTTGAAAAAATGAGTCAATGAGTTTTGAATTCTTTTCTCGTAATTCATCATTCTTTTCCTCCAAAGCATTAGTTGCCTCCTCCAGGAATTCTCTTTTAAGAGTAAAAGTTACTACTTCTCCGGGATCTACCATGCCGCCAGGTATTGCCCATTCACCCGAATCTCTCCTTTGAATGGCAACAAATTGTAAAATCTTCATTCGACTCTCTGAATTAATTATGACCCCTGAATTGTCCCTTTTCCATCTACTCACAACAGGGTCAGCTGCATGATTAGGGCCCCATTTGCCCAGCAAACCCCTTCCACTGAGGCCAGTTCTTCCCTTAGGATTCAGAGGTCTCTTGTTCTCCACTTCGTATTTACCCATGAAACTTCTCCTGTCGATCTTCCCATCCAAATCGTTCCATAATGGGTGAAAGTCAGGATTTGAAACGTCTAGATCTGCCCACGGCTTTCCTATTACACCAGGAGCTGTGAAGTCTGATGGATTATAATCAGTCCATTTGCAAGCCCACGGTACCATATCATCAGAAAACTGAAGTCGACGGATAGAGTTGAAGCCAGGGTAAAATTTGCCCCGACATTTGAAGTGTGTCATAGTGGAAATATTACTCCTCGATGAACTCAGTACAGGAACGACACTAGAAAGAACCGCTGCATTCAATAGAAAGATCATCACATTATCTTCCACAAAACGCACAGTCCATTAAACACAAATTGAAGCCGTCGTAAAAACAATAAACAAAAAACTTGAGTTAGAATGAATGGAATGTGATTATACCTACGTGCGCGAAATTCGTGCCTTTTTCGTGCAGTAGGTCCGCAACTTCTGTCGATTTCAACTCATGGTATCGAATCACTAAATAGTTCTACGATTCACGGTATGAGATCGAATGTATCGAATGCTTTCGACACGTTACAGAGAAATTGGCGAAAACAAAAGAAATGTCTCCAGCGTGAATGTTTTCTTTAATTTATTGAAGTTGAGGAATGAATGTTTTTTTCTTTACTAGAAGGTGGTGTGAATGATGACAGATACTTTATTTTTCCTTATTGATTTCCTCATTCATATTCAATGATAATAATGTGAGTGATGCTGAGAGACTTGACAGATCATACGTCAGTGCATTATGGGCGACAGTTCGTGTCACGTGATCAAGTACGGAGGAATCATGGCTGCTACGGGGATAAGCTTTCGGTGGCTCGATATATTAGAAAAGGAATTCGACAAAGCATTTGTCGATTTAGATATATTAATTGGTATGTATTTTTGTTCTTTATTTCCCATGCTCCTTATAAGTTAGTTGTTGTTACTTATATCTGAATTATAAATTTAATTGTAGGTTACGTGATGTTAATGAGACACAGGCGTTTTAAAGATTCTTGTGTTATTGTAATATTTAATTATTACGACGCTCATATGCTGCCTCGTTCGAAATTATACTTTCCTATTATATCCCTCTTAAGTTTCACTGGCAATCGTATTATTGTGTATGTGTTGTTCAGGCGGCATCAAATGACAGGAAGATTGTGCATTGGTGTGGGTGTATGACAGCTGAACATAATGTTATTGTTCAGCATGTACTGAAAGTTTTAAGGATTGAGTGAAAATTACTTACTTTTAAATGGAATTTCAGGAGAATTTGATTCAGAAGAACCTGACATGATATATAGTGCTCGTCAGAAGATGGCAACATTAAGTTCCTGCTTCGCTCAACTAACTCATAAAGCACAAACTGTATTTCAGAATAGTGCCAAGGTGGAGGTGAGTACATATTTTCCATGTATTTGAGTTGCACCTTATTTTTTGTGATGTTTTACTTTGCTGCATTGAAAGTCTTGTATTTTAGTGTACCACTTTATTAACATTTGCTGGCTGAAGGACTTAGTTGAAGAATTATCTTTTGGAAGGGAAGGGAACTTATTTTGAATATTTTATGTACATTTATTTAATAATTTAATATACAACACAGATTCTTTAAAAAAATTAGTCAATCATTAGCATACATTTATTACAATAAACATAATTTATCATAAAAAAATATACTGAAAAGTCTTTGGTTTTTTATGTAGGTGAGATGCTCTTGCAGGTACACTGTTCATTTAGTTGGAAATATTTTCAGACTCTGTAAAGTCCAAATCTTCTATTGATTCTTCTGATGAATCCTCTTCAGAATCATCTTTGCTTTCACTGTAGTCTCCTGATTCTTCTGTACTTTCATAATTCATTAAACTGTTTGACAGCTCTTCAAGTTTATTCAGTAAATGATACATTGAATGTGGTGCATTATTTATAGTTTCATCTGTACTTTCTGTTTGTATTTGTGTTTCATTACTTGTCTCTGATTTGTTTAGTAAATGTTCTTTCGTATTGTCAGGTAACTTTTCTGTTGTATTGGTTGTATATATAGACCTAGAGTTTGAAGTAGTAGTTGTTGAAGTTATTTCTCTTGGAGGTGATGTATTGTTGAATTTAGTTTCTTCTTGAGAATATTCTTGACCTGTACTTTGTTCAGGAGTGGTTTGTCCATTGTGAACTTGTAATATGTTATGCCTTTTGTGATGACTCCTGTTACCAAATGTGTTGGGATCCATTTTCTTATCATCTCTGCTATCAATATTTCTTAAAGTATTAGAATCATTGTGAGATGAGCTATTGGCGATGTTATCTGTTGATGAGTACGTAATGTGTCCGTCTGTAGTTAGTGGCTTGTCGTTGTGGACTATTGTTACAAATGTGTCTTCTGTTTCTTTACTTTCATTGCTATCTGATTTCAAATTTGTTTCGGATTGTTGAGTTGAATGTTCCTTCAAGTTTGAAGCCTGATATATATAAATTTTAGAATGATTTTGTATATCGTGTTGTGCTTCTGGAATAACATTAATTGTAAGTTCTGGTAATAATGAATTCTGTTCTAAAATCTGATTAGAATATTGAGGTGAACTTGTTACTAAGTCTGTTTCTGTTGGTGCTGATGAATTGTACGTTCTGTATAATTTGGATGGTGTACTTGAACCCTCTGGATGATTGTACATTTGTGGAGCTTCAGTACTTGAGTAAGCTTTGTTTTGACTATTGCGCTTTGTATGGGAATTAGAATGAGATTTATAATCTGTTGTGTTGCTTGAGGTCAGTCTATGTCGTAACTCAGCACGACTTTTATTTGATGAGGAAAGCAAAGAACCAATATTATGAAGAATTGTTTTTATTGTGTGTGTTAAATTATGCATTTCATCACTCATATGACTCTGATGATCTTGAAATGTTTTTTTCAATAGTTTTCTGAAATCAGTTCCTTCTGTGTCATCTTCCAAATCACTGGAAATGCTTCTATTTGTTACAGTTGCGATTTGGTCTTGAAGATCCTGAAATATAAAATTTAGATAATGATAAGTTTTGTAGTATTTTTGGTACTACACAGTAACATTCTGATTATAAAACTAAATGCACATAATTAATTAAATTATAACATTGATATAATAGTAACATCCAATTTGTAAAAAATGTTTGTTCAGGATGCGTAAAAATCAATTTTACTGAGTTTTAGAAAATATTTTGGGACAAATTTAATACTCATATATGATGATTAAGAACATTAATTAATTGCTGTTTGAGGGTTTCCCAAAAATTAATAATTGTATATAGTTCTCATACTTACATTAATTGTTGCTGTCATTTCTTCAAGGGCTACTTGAACATTGCCCTGTTCCTCCTGTATATTGGTAATGCTATTCTGAATATCTTTTGTTGTGTTCAGTAAACCTGCATGATTCTCCTGTATTAAGTTAGTCAGGTTCCTCGACTCTTTGCTGCTGCTATTTGCAGCTCGCAGTATTGTATTTGTGTTATGACCAACATTTCGTACTACAGTTGAATGATGTGATTTAAGAAGTTGATGAACTTCTTCTATTTCATTTTGACATCTGGAAAAAATGAGCCTGCGGTCATGTTTACTGCTGACTGAGATCCATGCCCAACATTGAGCACATTTATTGAATATCTATGCAATGCTCTTAAAAAATATTTTATTTTATTTTCTTGTCATGAAAAAAACTTACTTGTTACTTGTCATTACATCTAACATTCTTTCCAGTACATGTGCCAGATATTTTTCAAAGGCTGGATCATTTTCTTGAGTCCGATGACAAGTTGCTAGCAAGACGTTTTGTGTTGAAATAACTCTCTGAAAGTAGTCACCCATTTTGTGGTTCATTTCACTCACTGTAGCTTCAACATTTTCTCTGTTGGTAAAACCTAAAAAACAACAACGTATTATCAATTTATTTTCGTCTTTTCAATCTGACGGCTAACATACCTTTCTCGTTCTCAATCTTTTATATCTGTTGTTAAATAGTATTCTTCCCTTGCACAGTACATTTATGTGGAGGAATGGTTTTCTTTTCTTTTGAAATAAGATCCGGAATTGTAGTTCACCTGAGCGAAAGTTCGTTGTGCCCATACCAAACTTTCAAGTAAAACATCACTAACATTACCCGCTCTCAAATTTCACGAAAAGAAATGGAACTAGTTCTGAGAAATTTTCAAAAATGATATCTGTGAAGTTCCGTCTGTATTAAAAATATTATGTAACATTGACTACGAGCAGATACTTTCCGAAATGTCGTGAATGAAATCGACAGATGGAGTTCTACAAAACGACATTTTCGGCATCGGGAGTTTCTGGTTTGATCGAAGATTTTCATGATTTCAACACTTTCTATATATAACAATGTCCTTCTAATATACGAAAATAGTGTTTTAAGATTTAAAAATGAGATTTGGGTTATGTTTATAAAATCAAATGTTTCATAAGATGTTAATGAAAAGTATTCAGGCGGAATCCTCGTATTAGTCATGTCTCGATGTGTCTTGCAAGGGGGTACACGTAAATTGTGTGAAAGTGACTAGAAATGACCGTAAGCTATTAACAATTTTGCAACCTGAATGAAAATTAATGTGTTTTTTTTGTGAAAGCTCTATGAATTTACCACCGTAAAAGGTAAAACTGATTGCAAAATTCAGATTGTAATGGTCAAGTGGGCCTAGAATTTTTTTGCACCACAATCACACTCGATGTACAAATAATTTATTTATTAATACAGGGATCGTTTATAAATTACGTCGTGGATGGAAGGGGGTTGGCGAAATGTGACTGTTCGTGATGAGGGGGCTTGGGGGTATTTTAGAAAGCGTGACGCTACATTTCGTATATCATAAATGTGGAAAAATGTTCTCAATCGAGGCAAAACCAAAAGTCTTAAGAATTCCTTACGCACCATTTTCTCCGAGTGACTCTTTCTACCTTTATAATCCTCGTAAGTATACAAGTAATATGTTTTCCCTCTTATTACCGTTTTTCATTCTCTGATTGGAGGGGACTGGATGACTGGAAGTTAAGGTTTTTCATATCGTGACAAAGCGTGACGCGGGAGAGGGAATGATCAAAAACCGGCGAAACGTAATTTATGAAGGATTGAACGATTCCGTAAGTATGCGTTTACACATTTATTAAGATTCATTTTCCTTTATATGTTGTCACTGAAGACCCACGAGAAGCTGGGAAAATCAGCTGGTGAGAAAATAAAAATATTAGCATCTTTATAGCTGTCATGAGAAACTGGGGATGAAAACTCTTATTTAAATTTTGATGTATTGGTGTTCGAGGATATTTAATGCCACAAAGGTATAAGGAAGGAGAGAGAAATTAAAGAACACTCACTGGGTTTGCCTGCCTTGTCGGCCTGCAGCGAACAGAAGCGGTTGAGCTGCATGGACACAGAGCGAAGACCTTCTTGGAGCTCGCGCCGCGTCGCGTTCGACAGGGCCATGGCGTCTTTGGACAGCCCTTCCAGAAGCTGCGTGCGTCGCCACAGCTCGTTGTACATGTTGGTGACCTGTCGGCGAGCAAACTGTTGCCGGTTACGCAGGATGGGGGGAGGGGGGACTGCTCCGGTAATAGGTTTGGGTGGGGATGGAGCGGTGTCTTTTGAAGAATGTATCATCATGCACTTGGATGAAATACGACGGTCAACGAGGATTATTATGTGGATAATTTTATTACGTTGAAAGTAAAAATTTGCATCTTCAAAAACATGTGTCTAGCAGATATCATTCTTTATCCACTTATTTCTTCCGTGTATCCTACTCGTGGAGAAGACACATGATAACTTTGAGTCAGGTGAAAATGGCGACGAGCCGGGAATCGAACCCGGGACTCCTGCATTGATCGCAAGGGTGTTAACCACTGCACCACCCGTTCGCCTTCCACAACTGTACACCACTTGAACCCAGACCTTTCCCGGGTTCGATTCCCAGGTCGTCGCCATTTCCACCTGACTCAAAGTTATCACCATTCTTTATCATTAACTCCTCTGTTTATCATGACAAAGTGTCTCCGAGTTCGAGAATATCATTTGGAAAAATGGGGTTAATCGCAGAGTTGTATTTTTGGGAATGAGTATACGCAGCATGTTACCCTCAATTAAGAAGAAAAATGAGGCGTTCAAACCAGACCTCACGAAGTCGGACGTGACCTCCAGTCTTTCAAATGAAGAGGACCTGTTATAATGATGAGCAATGCTTTCTAGAATTAGCGAATTATTCGACGCTATATTTACTATGATATGTGCTAATTAAAATCGCATTAGCCGCGGATAAACATTTCAGAGAGCAGGGCAGGGGCTCTCCCTGAATCTGAGCCAAATGACTTGCTTCGCGACGGGATGACGATGCATTTAGAAGTTGCGGTTAAACTTCAGAACTTTCTCTTTTGATGCGCGTCTAATGACATGTGAATTTTATGACGTTAAAAGTTTATATTCTGCATTTCGTAATACTGACGCAATCTATTGGTTGTAATTTATTGAGCTTAATTTTTATTTGAGATTATTAACTTGACGTAATCTATTGGCTGGGGTTGGGGGGGGGGNGAAAAATTCATCCCTTCCCCCCTCGCTTTTGATTGGCCATTGCCAGCGTTTTTCATAAGTACGGGTACGAAGATATTCAGTTAAGCCGAAATTATCTTGGAGTCGTCTCATTTATTCAATATTTGTCCAAAACGTTTGTAGGGTTTTAATGTGAATATTTCTTTGGTAACTCGAGCAATACATATAGGAGCGGAGGAAACACCGAAGAAGGTTAATACGGGTCGAAGCACTTCGGTACTGAAATATTGACTAGGTTATTTAAATATGGAATCATGGTATTTTCCTTGAATTGAGTATTCTCGATCTAGTGTTTTTAGTTATTTTCCGGAACACACATCGAAATCTATTATTGACTCGTCTGCTTCTACGTTCAAGATTTTTGTTTTATCATGGATGGATTTTATTCTCAGAAGAATTGACGGACATGGAAGTACGGCGACATCGCCACCTGACAGCCCTTGACCGAACTGGATCTGTCGCGGACCGGACTTGAGTGGGATGGGACTCCGCCACCTGACCAGTTATATTCCCCTAACATAACAGCAGGAGCGCTGTTTCTGATTCCGATTATGAGTTTGATTTTCAATTATATAGATCAGCGCTGTCCAACTCAGCAAAAAAAGGAAGGGCTATTTTGTGGACACTTTCCATCGATGAGGGAAACGGAAACTGGACGGGGGTTGACTTAATAAAAATAATGGGTCATATTTATCTACCTGTACCGTGATATTTTGATTCTTGTCAACAAATTTTTGTTTCAAACTGGAAAAATTAAGAAGTGTATTTTTTATTTTTGAAAAGTATTTTAATATTTAGTTTTATAATAAAATGTTTTAATGTTGTTATATACGACACAATTTAGTAGTAGTTCCGAACACAATTTTCTATTTTCTCTCACCGGACATGTCACGTCAAACATTAATTCTGACAGCATAGATTTGTTATACACNAAATTTGATGTAAAATGTAGGCCTACCGTAAGTCGCGGATCGTAAAATGAGTTTCGCGGGTCGCTGGTTGGACAACGCTGATGTAGGTTGAGTCTGGCCGATACTCCAGGCAAGTGGAGGTATTTTTGTAGCGTGCTATTGAAGCTTATCTACTTGGAGCGATAGGAGTTGGGTGGTAGGCCATTGTTAGTAGGTAGGCCTGTTAATTGGGTTTACCAACGACTTGGCCCACGTGGAAAGGTTAATAGAAGTTGTTAGTAATAGTAAGAGTTATTGATATTAGGAGGAGCTGTATAGAGGAAGGAAGGTTGGCTTTTCAGTCTTCACAGCTATATGAACTGGGACATGAATGTGAAAAGCTACAAATTTTTTGGCCCCACCGGGAATCGAATCCGCAATGACAACATTACCACCTGAGCCAAGGGTGGGGCAAGTGGAGGTGTCGCCGCACCTGTATCAAGGGGGATTCGAGAATGAATTCTTTCGCCAAAAATTAAAGTGTCTGGAGGGAAGTGAATGAAGAAAATTGAAAAGTGAAAGCGCACCTTTGACCCGACGTTGGAAGCGTGGCGTTCCACGGCCGCTAAGAGGTTGCCCGCCATGTGACGCTCGTGGCGCAAGGACCCTCCTCCTCCACCTGCACCCTGCGCGCCACTTCCTCCACCGCCGTCGTTCTGCACCGTCAGCGTCCTGTTGAGCTCCTGTTGCATGTGACTGAGCGCGGACGACAAGCGCTCCAACTGCTGCTGCACGGCCGCGTCTCCTTCCTACAGTGGCGAAAAATCACTTTGTTAAAAAAAATCTTTGAATTCAATTCCTACAATTGGTGCTCTCTGGTTCGGCACCTCTGCGGATTGACCTCGGTTAGTTCGGCCTAAGTTCTTGTGCCTGCCTAAACGCCAGAGTCAGAATCCAGACATCTCTTGCAACAGTTCATAATAAATAATAATAATAAATTTATTGTCAAAAAAAAACCATTACGAACTGCATATGACCACGAGGAGGACAAACTAATTTACTCTCCGGAAGCAAGCAAGGGACCATCCCATCAATTCCGATCAAGTGAGGTCTAAAGCAGAGGCGGATTCAAAAATTTAAGTAAAAATTCCTAGATAATTTTAAAAGTTAGCTACGAGTTATAATGCTAATAGAATGTCAATATGTTTGTAATTTAACGCAAAAAATTTACATGTACACGTTATTATCGAACTATAGATTACACTGAGTATAGTGTTTAAAAATCGTAAGAATTGAAATAACACTAAATTCAGGATGTAATGTTACAATAAACGCGCCCCTAGACAAAGCCTAGAAAACCTGTATAAGAAATCCGCCTCTACCCGAAGGAAAACCGGAGCAAAACCGGAGCCAGGATGGGGCTACAGAATTAATGTACACAACCAAAGTGCCAAAGTTGAGTGCACATAAAACTAAAAAGTTCGTCATTCGTTTCTCTCTTCCCTTTGTCGTATCCGAGAAATGAAGCTAGGTGTGCGAATTTAGTGAAATATCAAACATATCTTCTTTTATAAATAATATTTATGTTTCATTATTGAAGCCTCTATTCCTGCTGTCTGTTTTATAATCCGACCCTAAGTCTGGTCCCGATGTGACCGGACGGAAGGGAAGTTTGGAGAACGTTTCCCGAATTGAAAGTGATTCGTTGTTACCGAGATATGATAAATAGGGTGGATAAGACGATCTCATTAGACTGACTCAGATATTGTGGAGAACTGGAGAGAATTCGAACAATGACTTCAGAACGGTAACGATTAGATTCATCAGAAAAGTAACAAATAGTATATTTTTGGATTATATTTTATCTCTTTACGCGTTTAGTCATCCCTGATACTACTACTATATAGAATATTTTTCCTGTTAGTGTCATCATAATTACATCACCTGTAAATAGGAAGAATGGAAAACAACTGTGATGTTTTTTTTCTCTCGAAATATTAAAGGAGCTTATTTTAGTTACTATTGTAGTCGGGTAAGGTTGCTCACTGCATATCCAGCAAAGTTTGTCTTTTTTAAGCTTTTAATATATTTATCACCTATTCTTTGTTTTAATTTTTGTGAACTAATACATTATCGTTCCTTAGAATTAATTTTCGAAGTTTGTGCTTCTCTTTACTCTCACGCAGTGGCGGATCTAGACCGCACACGAGGGGGCATTTTTGTTAAAAATTATGGTTTTACAACACAAATTTCATATCTTAATATTATCTTTAAATGAAATGTATTAATAAATAATTAACAATCTGGTATTATGAATAACAATTATTTATTAAAGTTATTAGTACGGTATAATTAATAACAATAATAATTATTAATCTTATAACACTTTTACAAACTATGCCATTTATCAACTAATATTTTTAATATCAACCTTATCTCTCAAGAGAACACGGCCAATAGGGGGGGTCTATAGCCTCCCCTTCCTCTCCCCCCGCTCTCAGGGAACATTTTATTCGCTGCGGTGCTTCGACGTCTATGATCGCTGTCGTCATTTGAAATATCACGTTGACATTGACACGTGCTCATAGATCGGAAGTGTTACGTCACGTATGTGTGCCCGGGAGCAGTATGAACGCAGACAGAATGGACATCTGCATCGGAATTCCCATTTTCCTATCTCACAATCGCTGGGAGATAACTTATTGCCTACCAATTAACATAAATGATGATTGGTTTTGAACTGTGTACATAATGGCGTAATAATTTTATGAGCTTCCCTTGTCTCGCTTAACGAAGGAGAATCGATTGGTCTAGTCTATTTTAATATTTTATTTCGTTCTCTCCCTCTCCAATTCGTAATATATCATCACGTTTGTTTCCTATACGTTCGTAAAGCAAATTAATGAATTCTTAATAGTGGTGCCTTTGCATATCGTATTAGGTTGTGTTTTGATTATAAAATTACTCCTAATAGTATCCAGAGTACTGTTAAGAGCCCCCAAACATGCAGAATATTGACGGCTCAACCACTTCCATGATAACGAGACTTCCTCGAAATCTTTTTTGTCGAGATGTTGTCCGGAAGCTAGTTGCGGAATCCGAAGCATTCTTCAACGAACCGAGTTATTACTATCTATATGACCCACATATGTATTTATTTATTTGTACAGTAACTCTTACCCAGCACCTAACATAGCCAATACGTGGGATTAACTTTAGTTGTTAAATGTCTTTTTCTCGATGTCCATTATAATTTCACTGACACAAAACAACACAGAATCCATACTAAAATTCATTTCAACATATTTTAATCATTGTTGTCAAACGTCTTCTTGAATTCGTTACTTGTTTCGAAACTTGATTGGGAATGTTCGTTCCTACTATTATGGGATGTGGTGTACTATTAGGGATTGTTTGTATATGATTTTATCGCCAATATCTGATTTGTTTTATAACATTTCTTACCATGCCCGTCCTCGTTACTATTTCTTCAAATTTCTCATATTTCTCTTTCCTATTTATGAATTCCAATTTTTGTTTAATTCTAAATAGTCCGTAATGTATCGTCGTTCCAACCAACGCCCCGCGTTCTTGCGCGTAAATGTTGCAATCAAAGAGCACATAGTCTCGGGTTTCTCAATCCCCGTTATTGCAATAACAAACGTCTTCTTGCACTGCGTTAATTTTCATAAGGTACGCGTAAAAATTTCCACGACCGCAGAGGAACACTAAGGATTTTATTCGGTTCAAACCATTTCCTGTTTTTGTATGCAAAAGATATGACACACATGTAGCGAATCTACTTCGCTAGTTGATGTCTTGTTCATGTTTCTAAATATTATTATTCGATGCAAAAAAAGAAACTTGGTGGTAAGCCGTTTTTGAGATGTTCGGTGAATGACGGGATTATGGGTGTATTTTTCTGCTATTGAGATGGGGGAGAAGTTATTAAGAAGCTCCTGAAAATAGTGGATCTCCGTCCAGAGTGGCGTGGTGGGTTTAACCTGTGAAGAGACGTCCGCTCGTGTGAGGAAACACGACGTGTTCGTGTCCAAGGCTGCTTTTCTGTGAGCGAGGGATTTCCTGAAGATAACGCAAGAGACGTACCAGAAACCACCAAAAACATGGATAAGACTCTCTCTTGAGGCAGGCAGAACTCTCTTCTGTACCACTCTCACTGATCCTGCCTTAGGAAACGGGTTATTTTTAAGGTGTCTCTTTTGAAACCAGGAAATAATCCTAATTTTACGACTAAGGTGCGAAGTTAGTGGTGATGGATATTACTTTTAACGTTGTAGATGATGGTTCTACATTTCGCGTTTCAGTGCTCCGTTACCATGAATTACGTGAATGGTATCTATAGTCTTTTGCCGTGAAAAAGCTATTGACAGCTATTACCTTATCGGTAATAGTGTCGAGGTTTAGATTCGAACCCAGGACTTACGCAAGAGCCAAATGCTGTCACCATTAACCTAGACAAAACCTCAATTTTGATACTTCCCATGTACTCCCCTCATTGTCAAGAGAAGAAAACATTTTGGAATATGTTATTGTGGAGTATTTGCAGCTGTTGTGGAAGATGTTGGATTCTCTTCTCAGCTGGACGTCTTTTTTCTTTACCTAAATTAATACTTCGTCTACATCTATATTGTGACATTAATTTCTTAATTTTGGTGGCGTATTGTCAGTTATTTCGATTGAACTCCTTTTCTTTGCGTAGCTTATCGCCACTTTTGTTCTTATTTGGTAGACTTGAACTTTCCTACTTCTGTCGTAACATATCAAAAACTAGTTGCGTATTCGTGACTGAAATTTTGAATTATCATCATCTCATATTAATGGTTGTATAATAAATTAGCTATACATGCATCTAATATGAGACTTGATTCCATAGAATTCATCCGTAATATTTTTCGATACCTGAAAATTTGTGCTCAATAGATAAGAAGTTTGAATGAAATAAGTTCTCTGAGATGAGAAACGAACATAGACTCACTCACCCTGGTGACGTTGAGGATGTCGTGGTGATTATGCAGCACGCTCGTGCGCAGCTCGTCCAAGCCACTACGCACTCCTTCCATGGTGATGGTGGTGTGCTCTGATGCTGCGTGGACGGGGCCACCATGTGCACTTCCGCCGCGCCCGTGTCCCATCGCTTCCACCCCCGCATCCAACCTCTCCACCCGTCCAGACAGCGACTCTAGCGACGACTGCGCAAACACATTCATTTTCACGAGACGTCACAAAATACATATATATATATATAAATGGGGGGATCATTGAGAACATCACATTGAGGAACCGACAATACCTCCACGGAGAAGATAAAATGAGATACCAAGGTAGAATGAGAACTCATAATAAAAAAGGGGTGTAAAGTTCTTTATTAGGGGAAATAAGAGGATTGCATCACTGCTAATAGGCAAAACTTTGAAACACGTGTTATAACACGTTGAAATTTGAGCACCTATACCGTTATTCCTCTTAAAGCGCTTTACACTTTTTGTTTTTTATTGTTACTCGGCCTTTGTGTCATTTTTCCTTCTCCTCCGGGTGACGTTTCCGATGACGTTTCCTTTTAATGAGCTCTCATACTTCCGATATTTTTCGTGGAGTTCTGGAACATTCTATACTATACTCTATTTTTATTTTGCAATTTGTTTCAACCATCGTCTTAACCTCTTTGAACATATCGGCAGCAGGGATATTAGCTCTGCAACGTGCGTTCTGTTTTTGCAACGTATTCGTTAGCATTGGTGCTCAAAGCAGGATGTTATGACCACTGGGATTGTAGCGTTCACTCTGGGGAAACCTAAGTACCGGTGTTTCCAGGTGCTTGCAGACGCACGTTGAAGTAGAAAACGTCCATAGATTTAAGTTAACCTTCGTAAAATCTGTTATTTATTTAGTATTAGTTTAATTATTTTTTTTGCAAAGTTTTATTCTTTTAAATTTTCTGTAATTTCTTTACGACTATTATTGTATAAAAAATTCTGATGTTCAGTTTTTCGTATTTGCTAATTTCAGTTTTTGTGCATTTTGTTTGAGTGAGTGTGTGAGCTCCGGTTAATTGTCGTTGTGTTGCCTCCTCACCTGCATCTTGGCGAGGTTGACGTCGAAGCGCGTCTCCATGTATCCCAGGCGATGGTTGAGGCGCTCGGACACCGCGTCGACGGAGCGCCCGATCTGGTCCTTGGCCAACTCGTCTTTCAGCTGGCGCGAACTTATCATCTGCGAAGGAGCAAAAGAGAAGGTCCCTTAGCAGCTTTGCATTGAACGAGACTGACGTCGTCGTCTCACACGAAATTCAAATTCTCATTCGTCTACGTACATTTTTCAATGTGTAAAACCGTAAGACGTGAACCTGTTATCTTTCGGGATGCTCGGAAATATGATGAGCCGTTGATGCGGAGATCATTTTCTTACATATCGCGCCCTACTCTTTTAAACACATTGAAATAAATTTTCACAGGAAAAGTAATAATGTAATATTTTGTTGTCAATGCAAAGAAAGGACACAATGACGTGTCTTTGATGTATTTGCGGCTAAAAAAGGTTTTGTAGGTGCTAACGATTTCCCTGCAATTTTCGACAATATTAGTTAAAGAAAACTAATTTAAAAACATCGGTAATACATTTTATTGCAGTGATCTAAATTTTTGATGTTTCAAATTACGACTATTTTCTATGGAACTATTAAGAAGTATTACATTAATGTTANTGCAATTTTCGACAATATTAGTTAAAGAAAACTAATTTAAAAACATCGGTAATACATTTTATTGCAGTGATCTAAATTTTTGATGTTTCAAATTACGACTATTTTCTATGGAACTATTAAGAAGTATTACATTAATGTTACGACATTTTACATGTTACGGTAGTTAACATTGAATGGATTCCATGACATTGAAGGGTGAAGAGGTTTACTAATGTAAAATAGTGTCATGACAATAATGTAATTCGTAGCAGCCCGACACCAAAATAGTGTCGAAAAATATTTCTAGCGTATGTCTAATTTGTGGACTGTGAAGTTTCTTTGAAACATCAGACACCGTGTTTGTAAATATTTCACTCGTAAGAGAACCAACGGCAGTTACCTCTTGACATTAGCTGTTGTGTTTTTCTAGGGGACTTTAACGACACAATATCGTATATTTAGTCGTATGAATCACAGGATTTTCTCGTCCGACCGCACTCTTGACAATGAGCGTCCTCGTCTGAACGTGCGCTTTTAGGAGTCTCGGTTCACGGTCTCCCTCTTGTCCCATTCCTCAATCACGTGACAGCGACTGACTCGTCTTCCAAGAAAATCTCATGTGCTGCATAGAGTTATCATCGTAGTTATTCATTGCGTACAGGTTCAAAAGTGTCCCCGAGAAAGCATGCGTTATAGAATTGGCACCTTTGGTCGCGTGGATTTGTTTATGAGTATTCTTTAAAACGCGATTGGATATCCATACTTCCATACTAATATATAAATGCGTAACGCGAAATTTGTTTGTTACTTCATCACGACTAAACCACTGAAACACTTGATGAAATTTGGCAAGGATGTTAAGACGAACATAGGCTAATTTTTATTTAAAAAATGCGTCAAAAGAAAGATAGAAAATGATTTTGACCATAAATGTCGATGAAATCGGAAAAAGGGTATATTCGGTTACGCCACCTAAACGGTTAGAGATAACTATGAATGGCAATACTGTTATATATAATATTACTAATGCATGGGTAATTAGTAACCCATGTTTGTACAACAATTTCCGGAACTGAACTTCATTACATGAACGCAATTTTCGGTTTTTTACTACGAAAAATATGTGGCATGAATTAGAATTTTTGAAACATGTTTTTAAAAGGCAGGTGCAACTTGAAGAAAAAGAATCTTATAATATTTTTGTTTGTGAGAACTTTTAATAAATAATATGACTTAAGCATCAAATGTTCATTACCCGGAGAAGCCTTTCTGTGGCTATTTAAAATTTGTTAGAATTATAATTAATATGAAATAAGACTCAATACCTATCTGTGTATCATTTTCTTCCTAATCTGCTTCGTGGAATGAGGTGTTGTTCTATTGTTTTCAAAATGAAACAGTTTAAGCAATATTTCATAACATCATGTTCATCATTTATGACTCCGATTGTAAACGGATGAATTAATGTTTCTGTGATGGGGTTCAACACGATTATCACCTGTTCTCTATGTTTAAATGCCTTTGATGTGTTATGATTTCTAAGTTCAAAGGAATCTTTTTTTCTTCTTCTTTGATTTCTGCCTTTCGTTTCTCGTAGCATGGTGTGAGACGATGCCAAATTATACGAGGAATAGAAGAAAGGGGGTGTGCTCAGAAGGGAGACTGGCATCTGCTGGAATTTCGTGGGTCACACATGGCGCTTCTGCCGCAACCCCGCAACATACGTGTGTGGTGGGTTGCAGAACCACACAGTTGCAGGGGCACTAACGCGTGACAGATAGAGGGGCAGACGCTTACGAGCAACTTGTTAAATGCTTCCGACTTAAACGCTTAAAAACTGAGGACGTATGCGAGAATAAACTACGCTTAACCTATATAACTATAGAATATTTTTTAAAGAATATTGGTGTGAAAACATCCGTTTAATGGGGAATATAGACTATACGAAAAATGTAGGAACATGTTGAATTGAAATTAAATATTAAAGATTATAAATGCCAGTGGTAGCTGTTGAGCGGAGGAACGAGTGTGAGGTTTTCGACTGGGTTTTCCCTCACCTCCAGATTATATTCCCTGGCAACTTACATTCTCCTCTATCCAATTATGTAGAAAAGCAGTTCTGGGTGTAAAATAAGGCGTGAAATACATAAATGTGGTTTTTGGAAGACTTCTCCGTGTCAGTGAAATTGAAATAAAATTTCAAACGATTGATTTCAAATGGATAGTACTTGTAAAATGTGACAGTGAGGAATCGAATGCTCGCTCTCAACTGAACAGCGTTTCGAGTCTAGATTTGTGGCTGACGCCTCCGCTTCTTGTTCTCGAAACATACGATGTGTTGTTTCAGTGACAGACACCGCCTTCCTCGTGGGAGTTGAAGCTTCGCCTCGTGGGAGCAGTAGATTGTGAGGACACGTCGGAGCCTAGTTGCGGATAAGATTGAGAGAGGATCTATTTCGGTTTGCTCGTTTGGGCGAATGAACAGACATCGGAGCGGATAGCGTTCTGAAGGAAAACATTGAAGTTGAATCAAATAAATTTAGTGTCAAAAAGTGGGTACAAAACGTGTATGATACGAAAGTAATGTACTCTTCGGAAGCAAGCAGGATCCCATCAATTCTGATGAAGAGTCCCAAGGTAGCGGATGTATCACTGCCTCAAAGAAAAATCATGGCATGAGCATGAAACGAGAGTAAAATATTTCGCTTCTCGTTATTATATCAACGTAATACTAACAAATGTATATTTAATAGAATCCAAAAAAACTTAAATAAGTCGTAATTATTACCTTATCTTTAATGAGTAATGTTATTTTATTTATCGAATATATTGGCTTCCACGGATTAAAAGTACAGGTGGTAACAGCTCTCTTACATTGAGCTGTTCTTTCTCAGCGTCATTCGCGGGAATTTGAATTGGTCAGCCGTTACACACAACTTCTTTAAGTTTGATAAATCAAATATCAGATTGTAATTATGGAAAAGTGTTTTTATTTAGTTCGTAGTAAATTTTCCAACCAGTAATGGTGTAAACATTTCGTGATATATCTGCCGAAACAGTCCCCGCACATACCCACGTCCCTCGGCGACCGTGTGCTTTACCCGGAAACGTATGGGGAAAAATATTTTAAAATAACCCCTCCCATTACGAGTAAAAGCTGAACGGATTCATAAGAAACTTTCAAATTTGTATTGCGGAATAAGATTTCATCTAAGTATAATTTTGATAAGTCAGTATTTGGAGCAAGAATGTAAAACACCAAATTGGGCAGTTACTGTTCTATCATATATTTATGTATTATAGATCTGGAGAAACCTGTAAGAGGCATGTCTTTTACTGTCAGATGGACGCAAGGAATAAAGTAGCGCAATACATTTCGAACTGCTGGAGATATGTGATTAATGTGACGTCTTATTTCAATCTCCTTTGATGACCATATTATCTAGATTCAATCCTTCATTCTTGATTGCTGGCCGGACCCGAATTCCAAATGCATTTGCATCTCATGAGGATAAGCCGTGAGCGCGGAATGTGGAGTAACCGGCTTTCGCGGCGCGTGTTGCGCCTGGTAATTTGTTCCTCAAGTAATTATTACCTTCTAATTGAGTCGTATGATCTCTGTCCGATAGAATTAATTTTTTCTAAACATTTTATGAGAAAACATCCTTGACTATTAAATTACGAAAGTATGGGTGATTTATTATGTTGATATAAACTGTATCGGAAGTATGTCGAAACAGTTTTAGTTGAATATACGTTGAAATGTCGACGTGAAATCTTACGGAGGAATCGTGTGTGTTTCTAGTGGAATTTAATAAGATCTTGTAACTTAATATCTGGGATGAATACGACGAACAGAACTCTCGCAGCAACTTGGTCACTTAGAATTGAATGTAGTGCCGACCACCATTTTCTAGTGATGCCGCCATCTATTCCACGAAAACTCTATTCGGTGTCGTAAAGTTCAAGTACCGGGATAGGCTCAGGGTTACCTCCGCTCTCTGGGATTGTAACTCTTATTTTAACACGCAATTTTTTTTATGTCTCTAATGAATCGCGTTTTACGGTTGCCGATAAATTATTTAAGCTTCATTGGATTGGAAAATGCGTTTCAATCCATTTGTTAATAGCTTCGAGACCTAAATAGTGAAGGAAACACCAACATTACAAAGTAAAATTCCATAAATCCGTAATCTACGAAGGCGGAAAAGGTTCTCAGAGACCGTCTATGAAGTACGTACCGCGAAAATTACCGTATTTCATAATCCCCTCTTATAACGTAGCAATAACAATACCTCTTATCCCCTCCCCCAATAATTACGTCACATCCCTAACTCCTCCCCTCTGTAAATGAAAGTTTTTGTTGCTTTTCTATAAATGTGGGTAAATATTTTGGTGACTTGATTGTTGGTTGACTCATTGCGCTGTGGTTGAGTACACGGATGAAAGTGACTGAGATGAGTCTGAGATGCACGAAACGCAGTGTGAAGAATGAACCAAAACCTACATTTAAAAAAATGATTATAAAGTGAAATTAAGGGGTGTATCACAATTCAATTAAAATTTTAAAAATATATTCTGATAAAAAGTAATAAATTGTCAGTACTACAAAACAAATCACCCGATTTTTTAAATATTATATGATGCTTGCTTATATAGATCTTAACCCGTGATTTTTTTTGTAGAAAATGCATGTTCATTGTAGACCTCAAACATTTTGATTAAAATACTAAGCATATTTCTGACGTTTAAGCACATTTATTCTACACATCTGCACTCTGAGCTGGTTTATAATGTTGAAGGCATGCGTTCATCTAACACCCTAGGGGACTTACATCTAGTAAGTACGTGTTTGGCGAACACGGGGCCCCGAGCTGAGCCTGGCATTACTTCCACTTACTTGTGCCATGCTCCTTCCTTTCTCTTTTCTGACCTCCCTTGGTCACCTCTTGTTCTTTTCGATCCCGACGCCATTAGGGCTAGGGTATCTTTCATTTTCCTCTTCTTCTCTTTCCTCTTCTTCTCTTTCCTCTTCTTCTCTTTTTTCTTCTTTCCCCCGCAGGGAACTCAGTTTACACTGAGTATGGGTTTGGCGAACCCACGGCCCCGAGCTGGGAACTGGTACTGCGCCACCAGTCCTCGGACACCGTAACCTTTGGACATGCTTCAGCGACCACCATTGGCGCGATGGTGGAAAGTTGCTTGTTTTAAAGGGCGGAGATCTTGCCTTCATTGGCCGGGTCGCGAGGAAGGATTAAACCTCTATAAAAAACCCCTCAACCTCAAGGTGTGTTACGCGCCGATGAGGTGAATGGGTGNAGTTCGAGCAGCGTCTCGAGGCGAGCGATGCGTGACTCGATGGAGTCGAGGCGCCGCGCATGCGCGTCGGCTGCCAGTTGGTCGAGGCGCGGAGAGAAGCGAGCGGAGTACAAGGCGTCCAGCGCTCGCAGACGCTCCTCGATGGACGCCAACACCGAAGGCAGGTTCTGCGGAAAAAAGAAAGGAACATACAACGATAACTTTGGGTCAGGTGAAAATGGCGACGAACCCGGGACTGCCGCGTTGGTCGCAGGGGTGTTAACCACTACACCTTCCACAACTGTACACCATTTCCACCCAGACGTAAACCCCGGATGACCTGAGACACATCTCCAGACTGGAGAAAGGTCAAAGCAGAGGTCCCGGGTTCGATTCCCGGCTCGTCGCCATTTTTACCTGACCGAAAGTTCTACACATATCTTCTCCACGTGTAGGGTACACGGAAAAATATATTCAGGAATATATTACATTATACAAATGAAGAAGCTATACATCAATACCTTTGTACTTTTGGTATTGTTCATGTTGATTTTATTTGTTGCTATACGTATATGCATGCAATATTTTAGATTTAATAAATTGTTAACAGAACGTTTCTTTAACAGCGATTCTTTAACAATAGAGCTATTTAAGTCTATTATGATTAATTTTTAAATTATAAATTATAAAATGTAAAAACATTTAAGAAACAAATTACCATATTTTACTTCGCAATGTTTCATTAGAATTTTTCCTTCGTGGGGTGTGTACATAAATAATGCAAAATTCTGGAAACATGTCTCAGATGAAATTGTTTGGTACGCAACAGAAAGAAAACGTATACAAATTTATTATAATATTGTGTTATTCGGAGAAATAAAGGTACCGTCGAAGTATCGGTTATCTATTGTTGTGTATTATACAATTGGATCGCACTTTATAGAAAAGAATTAAGTCAAAATTTGCCATTTTCACTTTCACTGCTCATTTAACTATTACAGAATACACACATTTAACGGTGGAGACAAGAACTTGTGAGTAGATTTTTATGATCTATTATGCTATTATTTTAAAAGAAATAGCAATTTTATTTATTGGATATTATTTTTTTTTAAGTCAGTTTTCTCTCTCCCCTGAAAAGTAGTAAATTTTGACTTCGTTGCTTTCTAAAAAGTGCGATTCAATTTTATTCATGACATATTACTAGGATACTGTATTATTTATGTAGACACCTGATAAAAAAGAAAGTCCTGCTGCAACGTTTCGAGGTCAAATTCAGTTCTTGGTCTTCTAATGGTCGTTCAATTTGAAAAAAAAAATCGTTGTCCGTTTGTTAACGAATTGTGAATTCGCTATATACAGTTTTTCGTTTGGTAAAGTCTTAACACAAACCATTATTGAGTTCCCAGCCTATAATATACATTATAATTAATTCTTTATTCGTTTTATCAATGAATAGTCATTGTATCATCTCGACGAAAATACTACTTTCAAGTCCTTACAGAAGGTCCTCGCATTGGCTACTCAAAATGTTAGTACAGGTAACATTCAGTCTTAGTGAACATTTGGTTTTGATCACATTTATTATTGTTTTATCAATTTCGAAAGGTTTTATTTTTAAGATTTTTATTTTTTTCATATAAAACGCTTTCATGATTGGTTACCAGTAATGATTGTGAAGTAATAAATAATTCTTGGGTTTTTCCTTCTCATATTCCTGCTAATCTAATTGTAGATTGCAAATGCTTCATGGAACAATATTAGCAGAAGTTTTTCCGAGTATTAATATATTTTTTTTAAATTCCCAATCCCGTGAAAACATCAACCAGCTGAAATGTTGCGGATGTAGATAGTGCAATCATGCTTCAGAGTCGAATGAAAAAAAAAAAAATTGTGGTGGTTTGGATCAAAGTGTCGTGAACGGGGTCAAAGCTTATTCGTTGCTTCAGCATCTATTCTTAGACCTTTTCTGAGAGGGCGTTGCTTGAGTCATGAGCTTGAGTTTCTCTTTCTATTCAATTATGCGACTCTGGGAAGTGAAGAGACGGCCTGAAACGCATAAAACGATCGATATCATCTACGGCGGCGATCTTTGACCCTAGAGGGGGGGAGGGGTTACGTAGGCGAAGGAAGGATTCTGTCGAGTATGAGGATGTTTCGTACTCATATTCCCCTTCTGATGCTGAAGATAACGAAATAATAATTTATGAGTCTGCTAGTGAGCAATGCTCGGTGGCAGATAAAAAGAGGATACATACATAATAAAATAATACGAAGTTAAAAAACAAATCATCAGTATCTATAAAAAACATCTACAAATCACACACACACACAAACGGAATAAAATGTTTAGAAAATTATTACACGTGGTTTCAACGAGAAAGAAATTAGATTTTAAGAAATTAGGTATCTACATGAGTCTCATATTGACATATATACACAAACACATTTTCGCTTACAAACAGTTACAGAAACACACTCATACGTACAAACACGCTCAATGTACACACATATGTCATTACTCCTCCTATACCCTTGGCGTAATTGGTATAACATAAATAAAACAAATTAATGACGATAAAAAATATACTCGACATGTAAAAGCTTTGGAAAAGTGTCCCTAGCACTTCGTCGTATAGACTCGTTGTTCGTCTATCTTTAAAGATGAATCGTTACTTTCCACATGACGTTATAAATTTATACTTTCGAGGACGTAGATTAGTAATCAGTCTGAATTGTTATGATATTTTTTGCAGTTTCTGGATAATGCGTCTCTTTAAAAATATGTTTCATATATGGATTTCATGGTCTTAGTTGTTAAATGTGTGGATACCTTCGAGTGGTCATCGAAATAATTAAAATAATACTTTGATTGGGATTTAGACAAGTTGAATATAGGTTCTGTGAACTTCTAATGTTTATGAAAACATCTTTAGTACTGAATTAGTATTCGTATTAGTAGAAGTGAAGGTCTTCGCGTGTATTTGGGCATCCATTACTGCTTTTTTGGTGCAAGTTTCCCTACGACTGTCAGTCATTAGGAAAGAAACGTATGGCAAAGTGACATGACGTAGAAAGACATGTTATGGATACCAAATCTATCTGCTTTAAGTGTTCCCTCCCACTTGTTTCTTGTATTAAATTAAAACATTGAAGACTGCAGAGGTATTCTTCAATCATCTTATTTCAATTCTGTGATAATTTTTTAGATATACTTTTAATTTATTAATAACCTTTTGAAATAATATATTTCCAGTCTCACGTTGCTCACATCGGCGAAAAAGCTTTTCCCTTATTTGAATGAAAGATTGATTGATTTTTCATTTATTTCACTAAGGTTTTGTTTCTTTTTAATATGAAAAGTGGTGCGATGAGATATGAGAGTTGGTCTATATTTTCTCGTGGTTGTGTATTGTGTGATTTTAGAATTCGTTGATAATTGAACAATTGATTGTAAACAAAATGATGTCACTTGCTCAAAAACTGCTGTGCAATTCGATGTATTACATAATAATTGCAAAAGTTATTGAACTCTGTCGGTGCTTCCGTGGCACTCACAAAACTACACACTCCAAAGATATATTTAAGCTCCTTCCCGGAATGTATGAATATTTTGAGTTTTTTGTTCGTTATTGACCAACTGCTGCTTCCACAGTTTCTTTCTTGTTCTGTCTCTCGTTTCGGTGTTTGTAACAACCGTTCTAATGTTTGCTAAGATGGATGGTGTAAAATGTGTATTCGATTTTTTGCACTTCTGTACACACGCGGAGTGGATTCTCGATGTTCTAAGTCGTGTATTCGAGTTGCACCCGGCAGGACGTTGCCGTATTTGCTCGAGCAGCTCCGTGTTAGTCGGTTCGTCTCCTGTATGCGTGCGCATGCGTTCACTTGAAGATGTCGTTGGACGCGTGCCGCGTTAGTCGCGTCCCGCAAGTGTGAGAAGCGTCATTCGGTAAACGTGTGTCCTCTAGACGCCGTCATGCGCGACCCTTGCGGCATTCCACTCATACTTCTAACCTCAACTCTCTATGCGGGATATTGCGTTTTACTTTCTCATATACAGATTGAAAAATTTGTTATCGTCAAAATTTTCGATGGACTAAAATATTCGTTGGGGTGTCCCTGATACCGGAAAAGTATTTTTTACAATTCCATCCGTCTTTGCTTAGCGGTTCTAACTAAACGCATGAATAAATGTTATTCATATCTCGTATTTCGAGTAGTATCTGCTTCTAGTCGATGTACATGCTGTTAATTTATCAATACAATATAAAAGTCATTGTACATTTGGGAAATTTTCTCCAAAACGTGTTTATTTAAATTGTGTATGCAGAAAGTGTATTTTTTTGTATTACATCTGCATACAGTGGCGGCGATTGGAGGCGTGGGATTGGCAGCCGCCTCCCCACTTTTGTAAGGGAAGATAAAAATTTCATTTTAACCGTCTAAAACTGGGAATTATAAAAACAATACCCCATCCTTCATACCACCAATTCTATTTCGTTTGATTTATTTCATTATTTAAATCGTACTTAGTTGAAATATGCAGAAAATGTCATAGAAATGAAAATTGTCAATATTTTTTTTGCCCTCTCACTTTTGATTCCCAATCGCCACTACTGTCTGTGTAAGTGGTGTTTCGTTCGAAAGTTGGGTATAGACTATGTAACATATTCATCTTTACTCCACAACCTCATCAGTTTACTGTCTTGGAAATCATTTATCTGGGTTCGTATTCGTAGCAGAAGGAGAGTACAGTTTGGGCAAACTGATGTGAGTGATATTATCGTGTGGAAATAGATAAGTATCGAAAACAAGTCATGAGATTCGAAATTGCACTTGGTTGCACTTTAAGTTTAAATTTGGAATAAATTTCGTTTTGCATGTTGAAGAGACACATTTCCCCCCAGGGGACTTACATCTAGTAAGTACGTGTTTGGCGAACACGGGGCCNTAAGTATCGAAAACAAGTCATGAGATTCGAAATTGCACTTGGTTGCACTTTAAGTTTAAATTTGGAATAAATTTCGTTTTGCATGTTAAAGAGACACATTTAACCGTATATGAGAAACTATATGTGGTTTTCTCTCTCCTTTATTTGTTAATACATTTAGTTGGCATGAAGGTAAGAAATAACACATTTGCGACATAAAATGCGGTAAAACCTGAACTAAATTATCGAAGACATGATGAGCAGTCAACTTAAACAATTCTGTTTCGAAAAGGCTAACCAATGGATCTGAATTCGAAGGGAATTTTTGCTTTAAAGAGTTTTTAGCTAATTGTTAGCTAGAAAAAGGAAATTGTTATTGACTTTGACAAATACGTGAAATTATAATGACACATATTTTTCTATTAATTATTTTTAAATCCTTATTCTCTTTTAAGGAAGGGATTGGTACTTATTAACTTTGCATGAAACGTCTGAAGAAATAACTTCAAATAAGTTGTCTCGATTTATTTAAGTAGACAGTACCTGTATTTAATTTGTCTTTTTCTTGTTTCATAGTACAATTCAACCAACTTTTGGGACCGTCGTCAGATAAGGGAAAAAAATGAACCGAAAAATGGCGAATTATACGAATTATTTAATAATGAGAGTAGACGAAAGTTGTAGAATCACACTTGAATAAACGGCCAAAGTGAAAGTATATCATTGAATTGAAATCGAATTGGGTTAGAGGGTGAAATTTCCTTCCTCGTCAGGGAGGGACTTGATGGATACATTTGTGAAGCAGCCAGTATACCGAACTGCTGGTCCCAGCGACGGTGACTGTGTAACCCCCCTCTTTCTGCCGCCCTCTCACGTCCCGTTGGGGATTATGAATAGTCCCCTAGAGAATGCAATTTGGAATGAGCTAACGAGGATCCGGAACTAGATTCGGATTAGTTTGGTTATTTATAGTCACTACTTATGTTCTGGAGGAAATTGGTTGTGTTCGTCCGAGCTAACGGAGCATGAAATGGGAAATTTTCGTCTCTTGTAATCGCGTTATGAAAACGTTGTTAGAGATGACGTTGATGTAATGCATTCATACAAATGCGAGAATGGAAACGAGAACCTCTCCCATTTATTGTATGAGTTAATCATCGGTATCTACTTTTTCTTTAGAGTTTACGGAAATTTAATAAAATTGCTTAAACCTATTTCATTACGCAACAGGTGTACTTAACTTTTTAAATTACCGGTCACATTTCTTCGATTTCTTTTGCATTTTGTATATAAAATTTGGAGAGTTAAAATGCAAAATAATTAGTTTTTCGGGCAATTTCGTTTATCTCGATATGTTTTGATGTTTAAATATAGTGTTGGGTAATGTGATCTGTAATTTTTTTCTTTTTAATGAAAGAATAAACTATTATATATCAAGTAATCTATTATCATTCGTAGTGTAATGAAAGTTGTGGGGCTAATATTTGAGTAAGACCTTCTTGAAGTTGAAGTCTCCTATGGGTAACGCCTCTGGTGGGTCGGTTTTTAGATAAATTTCCTCGTATTTTTAATGGAATCTATTTTTTAAAAACTATAAACACGTCTCCAGCTTAATATAGTACGTAATTTTCCTTTGGCTTTCCGAGCAATCAAGAATACAGTGTTTCAATTTAAAAGGAAAAATTAATTATACTTATTTTTAATACACCATAATTCAGGAATTGTTATAAACATTATTTTTAATATAGTTTATATTAAATTGCTACTGTTATAAAGATTATTTTTAATATAAACAGAATAGGGAACATTATTGATAGTTTCGTATGGCTACGTGCTTGACTAGCACTTTGCACGCACACACTTCTTTAATCCTATCCAATAAAAGTCTGTTGCACAAAGCAATTCCTGGCACACTTGTCATTGAAGGTGGTGTTACTCGATGACCCTGTTCACCTGTCGTGTCGAGATACGCATCGCTGAGTCACCCGCCGTCGTGTACAGTCAGCGTACGGATGGGCAGAGGTCGAATTGTAGCAGGGTGCGATCGCCGAGGAGCTGTTTCAAGGCTACAGAGAGAGAAGTTCCCGTCTGCTGCTGGCGAAGGGAGTGGCGGTGGATCGATTGCTTTGCTTGCAAGTGGCTGGCTACTGCCCCCCCCCCCTCCGGTCCCCACCGCCCCCTCCATCCTTCATCCTCTTCGGACGGTTGGGCGGGCGGCGATGTCAAGTGGCGGCGCGTGCTCAACCGACTGACTGGCCAGATGGTCCCTCCGTCTTTAAGTGTCCACGGACAAAATTTTTATTTTTCTACCGAATATTTTGTCCATGAATTTTGGTAACTCACAAAAATATTGGATCACACTTATAACGTCACTGATTTTGATTTTCGCTGTTGAATTATGAATGGAACCGTTTACGCGAAGTCATTAAGATATTATGTGCGTCATGACGACTAGGCATAAGTAACCCCCAAAATGTTTTAAATGATAGTTTGAACCATTCTGTATCCACTGGCGATGAATTTTCATACCCTTACGGCGCAAAATTTTGAATTATTTGACTTTAAATTACTATGGGCATATATGGAGAAACTTTCGCGGGCTCAAGTCTTTTTGATATTCTGGCAAAA
>NNCF01129525.1:194043-207276 GCA_002313205.1 Laupala kohalensis
AAAATCTGTGGAAAATACTGTTCCAACGGAAAAGGTAGCCTCATTACGTGACAAGACAATGCGAACCTTCTCAAAGGAGTCAAAGGACAGTCTAAATTAATTATCGAGTTTGAAATCACAAAATAATTGTTTTCATTCAATACTAAAAAATTAGTATAATGTATTATTAATTAATGAGAATTACTTTTGTGAATATTTTCAAGTTTCATGAATAGTTGGTAACTTGACTTCAGTCAACGCGAAGATAATACCTTAAAATGGGTGAACAAACTCGGTATTAAGAGTTTTTTGTTGTTGTAAAGGAAGGTGAACGTTGTAAGTGACCAAAATACTTTTGTGGGATGCTTTCTTTCATTTAAATGCAATTATATTTATTTATCACATATTTATTAAGTAATTTAAACGAGAAAACCATGTCAGAGACTTTACGAGAGAGACTGAATAATTTTGTGAGTTACTGTATGTATCTGCGGAAAACTAAAATACGCATCCAGTTCACACACCGTTACTATTTCTACCGTCACTAGTGAATATTTTGTTTTTGGGGAAATTTTGTATTCTCGTTTACTAACAGAATTTTAAAACAATATTTATAGTGCTTGCTACTTTTGTACTGATATTTAGTTTTATTCCTTCAGAATTGAGGTTAAATTCTAGTGAAGTTTGATCTACTTTGGAGCTAATTCGCCCTTCACCCTCCCCAAAGAAAACGTATTTTTAAAATTTCATGTATTCTTCCCGTATCAATTTGTCTTTCCTTGATCTAAAAGTTTGTTTTAATGCGAGTGAGCCAGATCATGTTTTTTAAATTAATTTAGTAAATCAAATAAAATATTTTATTTAAGTCACGATTGAAATGATTCTTATTGACTAGGGCACCATATTTTCATAATTAGTTATAAATTGTTGCGAATTTTTATGATCATTTTCCTCGTAATTCTGATGCATCCGTCCTCCTGAAAATAACAATTTTATTTTCTCTCTTGTGCCTGACGACGAGAATATTACGAGTTCCTAGAAAATGATTATTTTCTTTCTGCGTCTCGTGAGTGAGAGTTTGAACTTCGATTGTACTTGGACGTGTAATCTCGCAATTAATAGTATACAACGTCATTACGTGGAAATTATCTTTACTATGCCATTTAGTTTCGACTTCGGCACGAACTATTAGTTTAACTCTTGGTTCGTAGCTTTATCTGTAAGATAAAGCTCGCAATTTCTCTCCTGTCACTGTGTTCCAATACACACTGCGTAGGATGTACAATATATCAGCTGATAAAAGTCATGTAATGTTTTAGTGAAAGTTGTATGGGTAATGTTAGAACATGAATTGAATTTTGTCTAGATGTCTTATTATTGCACTACAAAATTAACTATCGCTAATTCGCATTATGTGAACGTTGCCTTTGCAGTCAATAAAGAATTACTTTAGTTGTTTATTTCTTGACCTCTGGTATTACAGGAGTAATATGTTGAGGAATAGGTGAAAAGAAAAAAAGAAAATACTACATGACTCGTCAACGTTTCGGATATATTTCATCCACCTTCAGGGTTAAGAGACGTAATAGAAATAAATGAAAAATATGTCTACAATCTCTAACTGGCTCTACCAAAAAAAGAAGCATTATTAGCAGCCATTATGACTTTTCTTGGTAGATCCAGTTTCTGATTGTAGATATATTTTTCATTTTTTATTTTTTTCTATTGCGTATTTCAACCCTGAAGGTGGGTGAAAAATATCCGAAACGTTGACGAGTCATGTAGTATTATCTTTTCGTTTTTTCTTTTCGTTTTTTCTTTTCACGAATTCCTGAAGATAATACTCCTGTAAAAATTACCTTGTATTCTATGACAAATCGTTCATTACTGTTTCTAAGTACGATCTCAAAATTTAGTTACATTTTAAAATTTGGATATTTAGAGATAAGCAACGTGGAGAAACATTGCATCGGAACTTTAATCTATTGAATTATTGCAATACTGTTTGAAATTATACAATTTTTTTTTAAATTTCGCATTTACCCTTAATTAATCCAAACTATTTGTCAGTTCGTGGAAGCATTTCATGAAAATACTTAATTGTAAATAAGTATTGCTTTCATTATCAACATAATGTGTTTTAAAAGCTATAATCGATATTAGCGAATATTATCATATGTGTTTATAGGACTTTTCGTCGACATAGCTACCATAAATGTCGATTGATAATAATTTTTAAATTTTCCAACGTGTTAGGTATTAAATCACAATAGATGTGGCAGATGGAAATAACGTTTTGAGCGTACTGAGTATTCAAGAGGAGTGTTTTCGCTCGTATTTATTCTTCTGTTGAGAGAGAGAGAGAGAGAGAGTCCTCCTCCCTGTGTTTGTTAGTGAAGAGGCGGCATTTAGGTCTCGAGAGAGCGGGTGTGGGCTCTTCTTTTTTCATTTTTGTTTTTGTGCTTAGTGGTTTGGAAATTCTTTTGTCTCGTGTGTCCTCCTCATCTCCCTATTCCGGTTTTCTGGTTCTCATTTGCGTCTGGTTTTCATTTGAACCCGGAACACGCTGTCACGGCTGCGTTGCTTCATCGATCCTGCTCATACTCTCTTCGTACGTTTTCATTTTATTTCGCGACCAAAAGGCCACCCAGCCTCTATAGCAATCGCAGAACAGGGTGCTGTTTTCTTTTAACATTTTCAGTAATTCACATCACAAATTGACCGCATAGCACATGTACCGTCCCCGCCATGAGGAGACGTGCCATTTTATCGTCCTTGGTTAGTCGTTCTCCATTTACACTTATCTCCCTGTGTTGCTTTAATAGATGTCGATATTTTATTTTCTGCATGAGCAAACCTATGGGTAAAATCCCAGCAAGCACTTGCAACGCTTCTATTGAAACTTACTTGTGCCATGGTCCTTCCTTTCTCTTTCCTGATCTCCCTTGGTCACCTCTTGTTCTTTTCGATCCCGACGCCATTAGGGCTAGGGTATCTTTCATTTTCCTNAATAAATTTACTTACTTATTTTATAACAGACATTATGCTTCGTCTGGAGATCGTAATCATACACTCATAACGACTGTGGTTCCGTCGACTTGTGTTCCTGCGCACTGGTCAATGCGGTCGTCCCATATACAATACTGGCCATAAGTATTCTAATTTTCAGAAATCTAACATTTTTTAAAGAATAAGAACCCCCCCACCAAAAAAAAATAATTTTTTTTTATTGAAACTGTCTTATAGCATCCTGTCACATGGAGAAAGACTTGTCGCTGTATTGAACTTATCTTTCTTTCAAATTGCTCGCAAATAACACGATGTCTTCCCAAATCGCACATCCGTAAGTCAATGCTTGTCGCAATGTCCCTCTATAGAATAATTTAACGTCCTGCCTGCTGATATCATACTCCACGATTCCTACTCTCACCATGCAGTATAATATTTTCCGTACCCTACTTGTAACATACGCCACATGCGTTGTAAAGAGCGGTTTCTCATCTAGCTGTACCCCTAAGTAACGCACTATATCAATCCTCTTCCCTCTCATTTTTATTTAGATGTTTCTCCTGTTTTGCACTGCATTAAACCACATTATCGTTGTCCTCGTTTCACTTATTTCCAATCTTTTCTCCAAACATATTCGGTCACATTCGTTCAAAGCCTTCTGTGTGTCCATCGTCTCCAATCTCGTGTTTTTTGTCTGTCGTCGTTTCTTCATCCCATGCCAATGTCTCAATCACACGGCCTCCGTCGACTCTCGCTTAACGAGCGTCGCAGGACATGTGCTTGATCGAGGAATTTATGTTGCGTTGCGAAGTGGGTGGTCTTTTCTGAAGGCGATGCAGATGGACAGACAGCGTCGGAAAGACATCAGAGCGAGTGACTATAATACAACAAATTGCGTGTTTTTAATAACTTAGGATTTAATGAAAGTTCGGCAACGAAAGGGAATCGGTGAATCATTCCTTCTTTAATAGCAAATATAGGACTCATCAATGTTCAAATTCAAACTTTAATTACAGCAAGTGATGTTATTCATTCGTGAACAATTCCTATTCTAGGAATTAAATCTCACGTTGCTGTGGGAGGATTCAATGAAATTTTATTGTTTATAAATCGTCCTGGAGTGTTTTTATCTATTTTTCGTATTATCGGTCTCGCCGGGAATATGGGGACTTTTCTAAGATTATTCTCCTTTTCTGTGTTAACTTTCTTGTGAGAATGACAGCGTTAAACGATATTTTTGAAAGGGGGAAATCAAAAAAGAAGAAGAAAATGCAATATTAGAGCAGAAGAAGATGAAAATAGATACATTATTAGAGGAAATTTTTTTTGACACATTGTTAGAGTAATAAAAATGAATTGTGTAATTTAAGTTAAATGAAGAATAATATCCCAGTGTATTCTCCATCGACGTGCATTGTTCATTAGTTTGCGGCTGATGAAGACGATATGTTATCCGTCACAGAATTAATATTTCTCAATGATACATAGTGGGGGAGGTGTATCTGTCGAAGCCACACTCCGACGAATTGTGAAACGGGAAACGAAATTCTTAACGCGAGTTTTCTGCAGAATGAGGAATGGTACAACTTCATAGCGTCGCTTCTGGTTTACGGTGGTTCCCTGCGCACCATTGGCCACTAAATCATCCGTCATTTCACGCGATCACATACTGCACATAGCCGTGGTTTCTCTGCAATTGACCTAATTCTTGTGTGGACCCCCCCCCCCGTCGCATCGCTCTGCCAAATCCCCTCTTCTCACTCCTATGGAATCGTTATTTACGACCCCCCTCCCCCTTCCCCTCCCCTCCCCCCCTCCACCTCCCCTCCCCCCGGTGGAGAGAGTAAATCACAAATTCTCCACAATGGACTCGGTGGATGGCCTTGAAGAATGGGGTTGTTCAGTGAAGTCACACGCTTTCGCTATTAAACCTCGTCACAATTTTAGATAATCAGTTTCATCCACCTCACTTCACTTTCATTAGATTTTAAATAAGTAAGATAATAATAATTACATAACATACCTGAGGTGCGGATAAACAATGAAAATCGAAAATTATTTCGAATCGTTATTTCGAAAATTTGGAAATTATAACATAATTCACATTTAAATTAAAATCCTTATCTGAAATTATGAAAGGTTCGTTACAGACGTAACGTTCTCCGTCATTGTCGAGTTGAATATTATCTAAACACAATGTGGGTAACATGCATTTCTAAAGAAACAAGCATTACCAATATAACACATAAAATGTTGGAACTTCATTTATGATTTAATCATATAGAAAACACTATCATAGTCTTTAGTAAAAATGTCGCTTTCTAATTGTGTATGCATATTTTCATTCATTTTAATATGACACGGTTCTAAAATCAGTCATGAAAAGATTCTCCTCTTTTGCTAGAATCTTAGTGTTATTGTAGTTAATTTTATGGTTATTATATCTGCAATGCGGACAATGCCATTCGTATCATCATTTACATTTGTACACTTTTTCATGTTCTTTGATCCTTGTAATCAGTTTCCTTTTCGTTTGTCCTGTGTATCTAATCATACATTTTCGCTTTGAGGATTTGGGATGTGGGTCGTTGAAGGGAGAAACTGAAGGTATGATAAACTGTGATTTAATTTCCGATCACGAATGAGGGGAGAATCCATCTCCTCTGATGCACAGAGTCTTGATCTTAAAATAAGTAAAAGTCTATGGGGATAAAAGTGTATGTGTGTTCCATACCTCTTCCTAAACCATGGGACGGGTGTAAATGGAACTTGCAACAAATAGTACATACTAATTGAGAAAAACACGAGTTAGAAGTATCGTAACATCTGCGGAGAGAGTGAGGAGATGAAAATATGGAACGTTATAAAAAATGTGCAAAATTGCGGTTTGTTAATTGATGCTCTCGGGACGGTAGCTTTACTAGTTTTTTCCCCTTAGTTTCCCTAATTTTTGGCGACGCCTGCGATCAATAAGTTGCTAACACCCATTCTGTTTCCACGAAAATTATCATTAATGAATTTTTGTATACGAGGTACGGTTGAAGATTTACAATAGAGTACTGACTGGTTGACACCGTTTCATATAATTTCAGCACGTGTGATACATTGTCCATGAACCTAGATTTGTATATCGGATAAACATTCTAACAAGCATCTTTGTACATTAGATGAGCTTGAATAGGAGAAAGGAAGCAGGCAAGGTTATCGATAATGACAAGGAAAACATGTTGAGAGTTACGTAAGGGAAAAAATGAAGAGTAGTACCTTTTTTGTAATGACCGTTGCTTTTATGTTAGCCAACTGCGCATTCTGTCATGCAATATGAGTGTAGTTTTTCTGATTCTTCGAAATAGATTAAACTGTTACAAAAAGTGTAAGCACAAGTAAAGTGAATGTCTCCATTAAGGATGACTGGATTTATGTACCATGAATTTAAGGGGCTTCTCACTATTTCCTGATAAGACTTCGTATTAAAATGTAGTAAGTGTCCTCGCTAATTGATTTTTTGTGTTTCAACTGCCTCTTATTCGGTGCACAGTAGAAAATATTTAAATATTTTACGATCAAAGTATTTATATAATAATCACACTCATAGTCTAACGACCTAAGAGGTCTGATTTCCCCCCTTTCCCATCCCATAAATATTTTATAATGCTCATGAAAATATTTGTTGTAAAACCATTTGTTTTGTTATTTTATAATTGTTATACAATACTTGCTATAAAATCATTTGTTCACTGTTTAAGAACTTGCAATAAGAACAAATTTAAATCTTGACAAATTTAAGATATGACGACTATTAAATGTTATCAACTAAATTTTGGTGAGAGGTCAGCTCCCCCGAACAGCTCCACAAAAACATACTTATTCATGGACCTGTTAATGTGAAACATTTATCTCAGAAGTACAATGTACGGTAATTTTTCCACTTCTTTAGTAAAATAATAAATTTTAACGTAATGTGAAATTTCTCAACCTCCCTGCATTAAAATGTGTTATATGGTGGCTTTCGCGGTGACTGACGAAGACGAAAGATCCCGTCGTGGCGTGCATTCAACTCCGTGTATTGAAGTATTTCTAATGAAAATCAACGGAGCGAACTTGAAGGAAATATTTTTCAGGGTCAAGAATTTTTCAAGAGTGTGCTCACTTTTCTATCGTTCTGATTTCTCAAGGACACGATGGAAAGTCAGCGGTGTTCCCTGCAGTGACCTTGTACCTTCACCTCACGAGGTTCGGGGTGTGAATATTTTTGGAGGCCTCTATGCTTTTGGATACGCGTGAAGCTTTTTGGATTGCCTACTAGTACAACGTTCTGTAGTAACGTTCCCATCCTGGCCCGGGTTTTTCTCTGGTTTTCCTTCGGATAGAGGTGAATTTCTTATACAGGTTCTCTAGACTTTTGTCTAGGGGCGTGTTTATTCAAACAAGAATCTTGAATTTAATGTTATTTCAATTCTTATGATTTATAAACACTATACTTAGAATAATCTACAGTTCGATAATAATTCGTACATGTAAAATATTTTTTGTTTGTTTTAAATTACAAACATATTGATATTCTATTAGTATCATAACACGTAGCTAACTTTTTATCTTATCTAGGAATTTTTGCTTAAATTTTTGAATCCGCCTCTGCCTTAGGGCCCTTGATCGGAATTGATGGAATACGTCCCTTGCTTGCTTGCTTCCGGAGAGTAAAGTAGTTTATTGTCCTCCACTTGGTCATACGCAGTTCATACTGCTTTTTGACAATAAATTTATTAAAAATCTCAACTATTATTTAGTTTACTGTGTTAAAAATGTTTCATATAATTTTTATGTTCGAATTTACGAGATTAAATGATATTTGGTGTTCAATTGGGAGGCCTTGCACAAGATGAGACCCGGGAAGGACCGCTCCCTCCACTCCTACTTAGGTACGGTACTGGTTCCTTGCAATAATGTCTGTGAAGTAAGATCTAATGGATGACAAGGATTTGGTATTATCAGCTGAAATGATTTTTCCTTTGGGAAAGAGGTAAAAAATCATACAGAAACCATACCACCGGGGTTGATAATTATTATGTGCCCGTTAATCGAAGGTTCGATTCATTCGTAGTATTAATTTTACTACATATTTTTTACATACTGCTTTAGTTTTTACATAAAAAATTCTTCAGGAGCAATATTTTTGGTTATGTTTATGACCATGTACATACACGTCCGACATATCAACATGTTATGATAAATGGCGTACACAATTGACTTTTCTTTATACCTCGAAAACATACTGAAAAAAAATTACTCTCCGCCCAGTGTATTGTGGTATTATGTTTTCGTTTCTCGTGCAGGCGTCTATGCTGTGTATTGATTTGACGTGTCGGTTGCAGGCCTTGTAAATAAAAACCATTAATCATACCGGAACAAGGCACAGTATAAATGTTTCTGAGTTCATTTCATTGCCGCCATTTTGAAACTAGTTAGAACTCTAAAAATATTATATAAATTACTGAAAATATTTGAAATATTTTTTGGTAATTGTTGGATTGATTTCATAATTTTTATATGTATCTGTTCTTGTTTTCCCAATTTTTGTTGTTTACAAGTACGCGCGAAAAAATTAGTTATCAACTTGGTGCTGTTATTCGCCAAACTATATTAATAATTCGTGTAATGGTCAAGAAGTATTATTTTCAGTCTGTTACTGAAAATCATTGATGAATTTTTTATTGTGCAAAATTGATCTAAATAAACTTATAAAAGTTTACATTGCTTCATCTGATTGTAGTTTTTTTTATTTGTCTAGTTGTGATGAAACTATATTAGCAGGTATCCATCTCTCATATAATATTTTTTATGATTATTTCCATACAAAACGCTTATTTCAGTTATGGTTCACAATGTAAGTGTAGTGAGGTTGAGTTCGATGCGTACGTTTGGTATTTTTGGCAAGTTCTGTAGCCTGAAATACATTTCGATTGCCAGATCCTGTTGTCAATGTCCGTTTCCAATGTTTCCGGAAATTGAAGAAATTGCCGGAAATAATGGCATTTATTGATGAGTATCATTAACACGAGTATCATTGGAACACATCTATTTGGATGTGGAACAGTTGTATGGGAATGTTAATTGATTTGTTTGTGAATAGTTATCTAGAATTCATGGAGGTATTTCTATTTGATCGTGTTGCTCAGCAAAGAACGTGACTGGGATGCCAAGGTGTCGTACGCGAAATCTTCACAACAATTTTGCTTTAAAACTTTTCAATTGAATCTGATAGAAATCATTATCTGTCGAAGACACTCTTAAAACATTCCTCCCTTTGGCTTCTTGTTTTCATATTGGACGTAATCGTGTATATGGAGAGCCAAAGTGTGTCATAAATAAATCAATAGAAGAAGTGTTTTAGTAAGTAATTTTTTGCGGTAAAATTTTAAATGTTCCTTTGTTAAAGAAACTCATACGTTTGAATGAATTCTGTATTGTCATAAGAACAGTAAAAAACTGTGTATAATCGGTCGAATATACACTGAGATATTCTATAAATTCCGATGAAAATGCCCAAAGCTCAAAGGCAGCGATATAAGGAGGGTTAGAAATTTTAGTTGCGTACCTTCTTTTGAAGAGGAAATGACAGCTCTTCGGAAAGATATGACTATGTGAAATGATGAGGAAGGGGGTATTTTTTCAGCCCCTTTTTCTCTCAACCATAATGCCCTTTTCTCCACTTTTATTGTAGCTTTTCAATAATCCTATGGAGCGCATTTTACCATTTATAAGAGATATGACAAGATTCATATACACGGTTTCGAATCAATATCGAATATTTAATTAATTTTCATTAATATCTCATCTTGCTGCGAACATGGAAATTGTAGACCTATCTATTTTCCGTAATCGCGGGTACCTGACTGCAACTATTAAACGATTGGAATGACGTGCTAGGTCTCGAAAAGGAAGAAAAAAAACCAAAGATACGTCTTCTTCTGATTTGATGTGTGTTTGTGAGTCTATGAATCAGGAATGAAGCAAGATGGATTCTTAAATTATTGGTTCAGTAGGACGTCACCCTTTGGTGCCTTATTTGACCACTTTTACCCTTCCTTTTTTGTCATCTGGAATTTGCACCTAAAAATTCTAACCGTGATTATCAGACACTATTATGACATGCGCCCTTCCCTCGAAAAAGAAAAAGCAATGAACTCGTTCTAAAATCTTGGAAGGGGTCGATACCACACTCGCTTTTTCCTCTGGCGACGGTGGTTCGAACCCCGGGTGATGCGAGTAATAATGGTTTCGCTGCAGGTTGTCTCGGGACACCGCCGTTTTCGCCGCCTTCCATTCCACCCCTATAGCGACTCATCAAAATTTCATCTCATTCCCGTCAATCATCTTTCCACTTCACCCTACAGCAGCGGCCCGCGTTGGTTTCTCTAAACCACTGCTAGAGCGCGCGGTAGGGAAGGAAAACAGCTCGACTGAATGCGGTCCCTCCACGCATTAAATTCCCAACGAATACACACAGTAGGACGCGATACGACTCGACTGCGCGCGGGAGTTTTCGTTGTGATGATACCCTTCATGATAATTTAGTATCTTTATCATCGATGGTTGAGAATGACACATTTACATACAAAATTTACGTGATAACGTAATTGATTCGTGAAATAAAATTAATAACTATAAAAAATAAAACCAAAACTTTTTTGGTTTTATTTTTTATAGTTATTAATTTCTTTTATTTATGTTACAGCAATTACTTTTACGCTTAGGGTATAGGAGGAGTAACATTGAGCGTGTTTGTACGTATGAGTGTGTTTCTGTAACTTGTTTGTAAGCGAAAATGTGTTTGTGTATGTATGTGAATATACGCACATATAAGCCTCATGTAGATAAATAATTTCTTAAATCTAATTTCATTCGCGTTGTAACCATATGCAGTAATTTTCTGAGCATTTTATTCCGTTTGTGTGTGTATTTTATAGATATTTATATAGATTTTGATTTGTTTTTTAACAATAATAAATTTATTGTCAAAAAAACAGTATTATTTTACAGTATAAAACAGTATACAGTAAAAAACAGTATAAAACTTCGTATTATTTTAAAATTATGTATGTACTCTTTTCTATCTGCCACCAAGCATTGCTCACTAGCAGACTCATAAATTATTATTATTATAAGATATAGCAAAAAATTAAAGAAAGAAACATTCCACTCCACGTTTCCTGCTTTAAAATGGGAATTTTGAAAAAGTTATTAGTCCGTCTTCCAGGTGATTTTTCTCATGCCGTTAGACATTATATTTTACTACTATAATTAACGTCTATTATATAATCAAATTAAATAAATATCCATACACTTACGACCTTTAAATCACTAAAAATATATACTGTTCGTCCGTTAAGAGTGTAGAGTCTTTGGTTATTTGTTATATTTCACTGCTCAACGTTACGCGTGTTGTACTGAAGTTAGTAAACATACATCAGAGAGATTCGAAATTACGAATAATCAGATGTCTGAGGACAATCCTCACCAAGAACTATGCGAGGACTTCTCGGTACTTACGAAAAGGTTTGAGTGATCGTGAAATTACGCTTATTCTGCACTTTATGTCCGAAGTTGGTTGAAACAATAATTGTCCTAGAAATGTGATATATTTATATTCTATTTTTATTCTTCCCTTGTGATTCCCTTGGGATTAACGTATTATAATTATTTTTGAATGGAGTATTTTCGTAGCACCAACTACGACTCATGGAATGCGTACTTGAAAGAATTACGTAAAGTTCGCTTCGCACGATGCAATATTGCGTTTAATTTTTGCTTCTATTTTGGTGCCAGCTCTGATGTTTGTCTCGCCATGTGGGCTTCACACGATGCATTTTACGGACATGGAATACATGTTCCAATGTCAGCAAATTGTTNACACGATGCATTTTACGGACATGGAATACATGTTCCAATGTCAGCAAATTGTTCGAATATTAAGGTATGAAAAAGTTCTCAAAGAATAGGTATTAATTGTTTCTGCAGTTGTAGAAAAATAATTCAATAGTGAGTGAGCTTTATTTTGAACTGTGCCATAGTGAGTGTTACTATCACGTTGACTCCCCAACACTGGAAGTTTAAGTGCAGGGAAAATAGAACAAATATTTCTCGTCAGAATGCGGCGTCGACAGCAATTTTCCGTGTCTCCAGACAGGAGGACGAATATCACATCACATTCCACGCAATATCGGAGCCCAAAATGCATCGTGTGAAGGGAGCTTTAGTGTTTTGAAGGAGTTGCATTCAACGTTGCTTGCAGATGGTGGTATGCAGCTTCTGAGAATGGGGGGCGGGACCGGGGGCGGAGGTCTTGGAGGCGTTTCCGTCTCGTTACGAAAAGGGCAGCTCCTCATAATGTTCTCCCTCCCTCTTTTAATGTTCCGCGGATTGTAGCCTTTCTTCTTGGCGAGTCATTGCGTTTAGTAAATTTCTTTCGAGTGCGTTATCTGTTCCTTCATTCGCATTACGTTTTTCCAAACCTCGAATAACCAATCAGCATAATGTAGAGCTGTGTTTCCGGTAAGTTATTTCTCTTGCTTCTCTTCCTTATTATCGCTTCCTTGGATGTTGGTTGCATCGTGCAGTGTCGTTTTGTGTTCCGTGGACGTATGGGCGCAGAGGTTAATGTGTTTGTGGAAAATATGGCCGAGAGGTCACCTGGGTGCGAGCGAGGGGAGCGTTGCGCTGTGAGTTACGCGGATCGCGAAGAATGTAAGGGGCTCGAACCCACATCCATCGCAGTACAATCGTTCCCCGCTAGTACGCTCTTTATGATATATCTAGCTGACAACTTTTGAATTTTGCGCGCAAATAATCGTTCTTGAATTCCCAATTGAATTCCCATCCTGGCCTGGGTTTTTCTCCGGTTTCCTTCGGGTAGAGGCAGATTTCTTATACAGGTTCTCTAGACTTTGTCTAGGGGCAAAGTGTTTATTGTAACAATAAATCGGGAATTTAGTGGGTTTTTTTCAACTCTTGTGATTTTTAAACACTATACTCAGAATTATCTATAGTTCGATAATAACTTGTACATGTAAATTTTTTGCGTAAAATTACAAACATATTGATATTCTATTGGTATTATAACTCGCAGCTAACTTTTTATCTTATCTAGGAACTTTTGCTGAAATTTTTGAATCCGCCTCTGCCTTAGGGCCCTTGATCGGAATTGATGGGATGGTCCCTTGCTTGCTTCCGGAGAGTAAATTAGTT
>NNCF01129525.1:207896-265585 GCA_002313205.1 Laupala kohalensis
GGGGGGGTTGACAGCTGAATGCGCTGCGGAGAGCGACTGACTACCAGCAGAAGCGGCGATGAAATACTGCGGACGCTCACACTATGCAGCAGAGAAGCACGAGGTTACGCCTCCTCTTTCTGCGCGACGGCGGCGGCCGCTGCTGCTTCATGATCGCTTGTAAAGGGATGACGGCGCGGCGTTACAGTGACCGTGCAGCTATTGCTTCGTCACATCTCCAGACCATTCTAGTATTACCCCTCCGCGCTGCGTACTTGTGGAAGCGAGTAAATTGTTGGAAACAAAGGTGATATTTCAAGGCTTTTTACATTACGTAGAACAAATTGGAAGAATAAAGGCAACGATGCGTGAAACAAACGGCTAGCAAAAAATTAGCAACGCTGGAGGAAGCGACAAATAGGCACTTAGCCCAAAGGGTAAAAAGCGAAGCACGGATTCGAGGGAGAAGCAGATGTTGCGAACGGGGATGTTATACATTGAGTTTAATTGTGTATTGTAAAAACGTTGCGAATAAAGTAAATTGTGGAAGCGACCGGTGACGCAGTGGCCACAGTACTCGCCTTCCACCTCTGGCGACGCTGCTTCCAACCGAGTAGAATTCGCGGTGGTGGATTATTATTATTATTATTATTATCGGGGTACTCCCGTTTCCCTTGTCTTTCATTCCTCCACCACATTCACTCATGTCATTCGTGTATCACTGCGTCAGGAATGTCGTCCGACTGCCGAGAATTTCCTCGGCCATAAAAACCACTGAGCCACCGTCTCCGATCCTCTTTGAAGACAAGGGAACGAAATGAATGATTGAAAGATTCCTAACAAGTTTCAATGGACGCTTTTTACGAAATCGTCTTCGAATGGGCAGTACCCAAATATTGTTTTCATGCCCAATTTTTCCGAAAATTGTTAATTGAGTTTATTTCCTTCCTATTTGTTTGAATGGAATTACGACTTTAGCTACGTGAACAGGTCCGTATGCTGTGCGTGCGTTGATTCACTGAGGTGGCAAAATGGGGAGTTGTTCCACACAAGGGACACCGCTGACTAAACGACTTAGCGACGGAAAGGATTGCAAAATTTATAAAGAAGATAATTTGAGTTGTGAAGAATATATGCGAGGAATGTCGTGATAAAGTAAAACTACGTGTTCATGATGTACAAGTATGTGTAAGTACAAGCTTTAACATTTCTTCAATCGTAAGGAATTGTGTGTCAGCATTGCATGTACGATGTTGAATTGGATGATTGTCAAAAAGTGATTGTGTAGTCTGTTTTTAACACGGTTCTTTAAATCTGTTTGGCCTATATATTTGACTTCGGTTTGCTTACGACAAACTGCAAACGTCAGTGTTATTAAATAGGGTTTGTAATGAGTGGTGGTCAGTGTTCACAGTGGGACGAGTTGTGTAAATGTGAAGCTTCTTTATACGCCAAAAATGTTGATGGACAGTTGACTACATAAAGGGATAGAAAATCGATTTCATGTTACATCGATTGCAGAAGTCTGAGTTGTGTGTTACGTGCAATTAGTTTAATGGTGTAGAGTACAGACGAATACCATTCAAATAGTGAGAGGAGCTGTCGGGCAGGTGACAAATACAATCCCATCGGAGTTGACTTTAAAATTAAAAAGAAAAACGAATGTTCCTTGTAATCAAATAGTTTGTGCATCCCTTAATCTAATTTTCAGAATTTTATCGCAATGTATAGAATCATTACCGAGATTAATACCTCATACGAATTTATCTCATTTTATGAATAAATAAATAAATAAATACTTTACTGTCAAAAGATCCGGTCAAAGGGCCTAAAAACATCGGTAAATATAACTATTCTACACCTGAATACAAAATCATGTCATGCGCCCATATAAAAATAAAAATTGCGAAGTGTTTTTTATTATATGTATAACAATGTTTTTCTGATTGATATTTTACATTTGCTCTTTTTACCACTAAATTCGTCTTGAAGGATCTTTATCGTGACTGTCCTTCTCTACATGTACCTGCGATCTTTACTTCGAAAAAAAAAATGGACAGTCTACAAATGCAACAAGAAATATGTGAATGGATATAAAAAAATGAAATAAGCCAACTAAACTTATAACAAATTTTATTATATTCCTTATGGGTACTTTGGGATATATTTTAGTAAAAATGAGAAGACGAAATTTATTGTTGTCATGGAATGAAATTTTTGGGGTGTTAGTTCCTCGTGTACAAAGCATATGATTACAGCCCGCAACCAAACTAACGTTTGGAATGAGATCAGTGTTCTTGGAGGTGGAGAGCGATATTTGACGAAGGAGCGTGTCTGCGTCTGCGGTCGATCCTTTATCTTCTAGCCTTAACGAGCCATCGTCGAGGGCCATCCCAGTGCATTCGTATGATGACGTAGGTCGCGGTTGTGACTTCGTTGGTCACCTCTTGTGCGATTCGTCAGAGCGCGTTGAGAAGAAAGTCACTGGGGGCCAGGTCGGGGGTTATGAACCACTCGAACCGTACCCAGCGGTCTCGAGTATTTTATTCAAATTGCCTGCAATTTAATTTTTTTCATTAATCCTTGACCATTGGGAGATAACCGACGGTGGTCCTATACTTCCAGGGGAATAGTTCCAGTTTTGATAATGTGGTAACTCTTATGTAGGAAAAGTTATATATAATAATAATAATGTATTAATCTGCAAGTTAGCAATGCTCGGTGGCAGATTGAAAGAAGACGTAACATTAGTATAACAAGTATACATAGTACGATCATAAGAAATTAAATAACAAATATCTATAAAATGCACACACAAACGGAATAAAATGCTTAGAAAATTAGTGCATTATAAACGAGAATGATAATACACCTAGGAAATTTAAAAAAATGGTCCTTATGTGTGCATATTCATATAGGTACAGAAACACATTTTCACTTACAAACAGATACAGACACACGCTTCAATATACTCACATATATCATTACCCCTCCCATAACCTGAACGTAAAAAGAGGAGGAGGAGGAGAACATGGAGAGAAAATCAGAGTTCTTTCGTATCATGTGACGTTGATTCACGTTGTCTTCGTTATCGGAGGCAGCGATTTGTGGACGTCACTCGCGGAAACCTTCCACACGACAGTCACACAATTCATTCATTTTTTGACGGAGTTGTGGTGGACGTCATCCAGCGTCCGAAGGAACTCGCTTCGTATTCCCCGCGTACTCCCTCCTGCTGCTATGTCCGAACAAGGTCCGACAATGGGATCCATTGACGTCAAAAATAAATATCAGATAACAAGGAATTATAGCCAGAGTTAGGATTTTTTAGGTGCAGATTTCACGTGATGAAAGGTGATGAAATGAGGGCGCTAGTTTACTCAACGCTTTCGAGAAATCATCTCGCTCCTATTCTAATTCATTGAGTTACAAATTAGTATATCAAACCATTACTCGCCAGAAGAAGGAAAAAATAGAAAGTAAAAATATCCCATTGTTTTTATTTGCAAGACCTTGTTCTCCCAATCGCTTAATAGTCGATGTGCGGGTCTCCGCTTTACTAAAATAGATTGGTGTACAATTTGCGTACCCTCTGCGAGCTGAGGAAACATTTTTTGAAGTTAATGAAAAACTACCGTAAAAGGTGAGGGGGAAGGAAATTATGGGCACGGTTGAGAGAAAATGGGACATATATATAAAGGAAAACAAGTGGTGTAAAACCATTGCACATACTTTCTCATATACGTTTCTCAGTCTGCACTAGAGAGCGATATGAAAGCATTCTATTATGGGAGGGTTGTTTTTAACACGTTTCTCTATATTTTGGTCGTCTCCATTTTACCCTTTTTAAAAAGTTTATAAAAGAAATAATTTTACTAGAATTTATATAGAAGAATCTCTATTATACAAATTCTGTTCTTTTGATTCTGGGGGAGATAAGATCAGTATGATTTGTATTCTATTTCCAGAATATATTAATAAATAAATATAGATAATTAGAATATTATTACCGCGGTAACAAAGCAAGCAGAACATCAATATTCTTATAAAATTTAATTAAAAACTATAAAGTTAATTTCTTTGCAATTTGAAATTTCAAAATTATATTAATAAAAATTAATCGTAACTATGATTAATTTATGTGAAATAGGTGATACAGTTTGTTTTATTTACTTTCGCTTATTTCGTAACGCTCGTTATATATCTCGTGTAAGAATTCTATAAGTGTTAAAATATATTATTTAATATAATATATTTAACAATTGAAACTGCTACAAAACATTGAATTTAAAAAATTTGAAAAATAAACAAAAATATTTTTCATCATTTTACTTTCAAGCCAAAAATTCCACGTAACCAAGTAAATCTTTTGTTGTTGTTGTTGTTGTGAGGCTTTATGGCTCGTCAACGGTAAGGTCATTAGAACCCTTTCCAAGTAAATCCTTCAAACGATAAGTAATAACAAAAAAAAAACATCCTCACGTATCAAATAATATGCATGAACATATAAATATGACACAGCATGCACAAGTTAACAACAACATTCCAGCAAAAGAAGCAGTGGATACATCTGATACGTAAGCTTACGCAGCGAAAAGATGCAGCGTCACCGAATGAAAGGTTACGAATTGTGCGTAGGGGTCGCGTGGGTGGAAGGTTCACGATACCAAGAGACACATGATGCAGACATTCCTCTGTTCTCTTCTTAAAAGTAACATATTAAAATGACACATCTTCAAACTATTCTACTCTGCTTCATCCATGTGAAATAATTTTCAGGGTTCTTGAAATAGTAAACAAATGCGTAAATGTAGCAATTTAGTAATTATTTTACTGTGTCTATACCAAACTTTCAAGCGAAATACCGCTAATGCGGGTGTAATGCATACAAATTAAACTTTACGTACAGAAAATTTCAGCAAAATCGTTGGAGTCTTTTTTGAGAAACATTCAAAAGAGTACTTTGACCTTCATGTGAAGTACCCTTTGTTTTAAAGTAATAAAAAAAATAGAGCACGTGCATCGGCAACAAGTAAATTCTACCGATGANATTCTACCGATGAATTAAATTGATTCATCCATTTACTCAGAATCGCTGTGCACAGAGTGACAGACGGACGGACGTTATGGCAAAAACAACTTTTTCAGAATCAGGAGTCTCCAAAACGGATATTTCCGTCAAAATATCATTTTCTATTTATTTTTTTCACGATTACTTTGAATATACTACGTATATGAGAAAGTAAAATTACGAAGAGCTTCAATTTGTTTACCTTAAAAAATAAGATGAGCACCTAAATACTTTAACAGTGATTGAAGGCATTCAAAATAGCATTGGAAACGATAGGATTAATTTTATTGTATTACAGCTCTTGAGAAGTGGATTTGCAACGTACTGGGGCTGATATACAAAACAATATTTCTGTTTGTCTCATTGTATTATTGTTTTCGACAAGTTTATTAATCGGTTTTCTCCCTTATTTGTGCTTCTTCATTTCTATTTGGATCACAAATTTGACCAATACAAACGCAGTATTAAAATGATAGATGTTACAAGCGTGACGTCAACGCCGTGGAACTCGGACGACCCACTATAAAAAAAGTATCAAAATGGCTGGAATTGACTTTTGAGCTTCTCACGCCTGATAAACAATGGAGATTCCGGCCTCAAAGCGCGATAAACACTTGCGATGCGTTCATTTGTATATGTTGATGTATACGCGCGCGTGACGGGTTTGGTATCTGGAGGTCTCCTGTGGTTCGACCCTGGCCTTCAGAGCATCTCAGTCTGCTGCTGGCCCTGGCTGGACTCCGCGCCGCGCCGCGCCGCGGTGGGATCATCATTTGAGAGGCAGGTCACGATTGCCCGCACGGACCGAGCCCTGGCTGGTCCTTGCCTTCTCGTTCACAGCCTTTTGCCTTCATCCCGATCTGCTAACGCAGTGTAATTAAGGTGTAAGTTTTCTGCCGGATAATACTCGTCGAATCAATTGCAAGCTCCGAGGGGTTATCCGTAAAATGCGTAAGCTTTGAGGGTGGGAATACAAAGATTTCTAGGTTCATGGAATATTATATTTTATAGAGACATTGACGATCACGAAAATTCCCATAATTATAAATGTAAGAAATGTTTAAACAAATAAAATAAAATATTGCAATGTTTTTAAATTAAAACATTAAAAAGTTAATGTTTTAATAATAAATATTTCAACAAATTACAAAAATATTTTATCTTATTTTTTATCAAAACCAGAGGGCGTATTTGATAAATTTGAGACGTTCTCGTCGTTGTGACATGCTACGAACGGGGGTCAGAACTTGTCCATTTTCGCGAACGTATTTTATGCTCAACGCTTTACGATCTTCTTTGTTTACATTTAAATCACTAAATATTTTATGAATAACAGGGTTGAAAGAATTTAAAAAATCTTTATTTTTGATTGAACATATTTTGTTTGTTTAAACCACCATGCTCTCTCTCCCTCATATATATATATATATATATATATATATATATATATATATATATATATATATATATAGTTTATGACAATGATTTAATGTACAATTAACGGTGTATATTAAATATAATATCTTCGATAATACCATACTAAAAAGAAACATTGAACTTGCCAATAATATTTATACATTTTGAGTTATATTATTATGTTTTTGGCAGTTAACATGCAAGTAAAACAAGTTAATGAATATGTTAATCATTAATCGTACTTCACTTAAAATGACTTATTGTCGAATGTAGAAATATCAGAAATTACTAAGGTATTTTCCATATACTTGTCCGCCGCTCAGAAATGATACGATTTCATTTCTTATCTCATAAAAAAGCGAGTCTAAGAATTTTTTTAACGGTGTGAAAGAAGGCGCCTGGTACGGACTTATCAGTAAAGATTTACCATTAAATGATAATGGAAGACCAGAGCAACAAATGAAAAATGTCGTTAGTTTCATTTTCATATTTATTATTAGAGATAATAGTGAGAAATTAAGTCCCAAAAAGGAGTCGTTCCAATTTTATTTTAAATATACTTTGTGTTGTAATGAAACTGAACTTAATAAAAAACAACAACTAGATGGAAGTGGGTGTCGGACTGTTACTCGAACCCAGGGCCTCGTGCTTCGTTTTCGAGTTCTGATCCGTCTCCACCTCACCGAGTGAAGACTGGTAAACTAGAGACATTACTCGGGGAATTTTGTTTTGCCTGGGAACTAAACAGCATTCAGATCATTTCATAGTATTCTCTATTCAAGATTTTCACTGAGATTTATTTGTTTTTATTTTTTAGTGGACACTTGAGATGAAGTGCTAGTCGAGAAGGTGAAACTATCATACCAAGACGGAATTTACGAAATTTTCTCTTTGAAATTAAAAAGAGCTATCTATGTACAGTGTCCAAAAAACATCTGTAAGGAAGAAACTAATGTTGACGATTATTAGGTTATTTTAATGTAGGCTACACCTTCTATTTGTTAATTTAGTAAAAAAAAGAGATTTTGCTTTTTATGTTATCGTCTTTCAATTCTCGTTAGACCTGGTCTTCTCCTTCGCGGAAACGTTTTGTTGCCGTGATTGCGAAGTCTTCGTAATTAAAGGTGAATATCTTCGTCGCAATTTCTTTACCTCTCCGCTGGCTCCGATTTCCGTTTCCATAATTACGCGATCCTGCTCAGTTTCACTTTGATTTCACAACTCTTCGTCAGTAGTATCTTCGCGTAAACTTTGTGGGTGCCTCATTATTCACCAGCTGTTTGCTTACTTCCAAACCTTTTATCTTTGGCTAACGTCAGCGTTCCCTTGATTCTGTTCCTCCGCCCATTCCCGCCTCTTATTAGCGTCTCTCCACCACAAACCCGCCCCGTTTCCCGCCCACCGCTTCGTCGTCGATTGATGTGTGTCGTCGGCGCTCGAGGATGTTAAATGCGACCCACGCTTTCTCTAATTGACAGGCATTACGCCGCACTGCGTTAAGTAGCTCGTAATCGCCAGCAGCACGTGACTCGTGCCGCAAGATTTCCCGCGATGCGGCTGCACGCGCCCTTCTGCTTCTTACAAGAGAGAAATAATAATAATAATTATAATAATCCGCTGTCGAGGAGCGGGAGGCGCTTCATTGACCTCAAGAGCGTTTATTAAGAGAGTGCCCTTCGTGGGAATTAGGTTCTTTTTCTTCTTCGTGTGCAGCATTCCGAGGGACCGACGATCACGTCATCCTAGAAGTAGCTTTCACTGCATTTGGTATTCTTAACTCCTCGGGCAATAAAAATTGTCGCCGCTGGCTCTTGCTGTCTCCCTCTCCGTGTCTCTATTGCGCCTTGGATGTTGTGGTCAACGACGAAAATAGGAATGGTGCGAGGTATGTCATCCTTGTGCCCTCTGGTCGGCGCGGCGCGACGACGGCGTCTCGCAGCCTCCGGCCACTGACCCGACGCGACGCCCGTCGCCAACTGGCTTCGCGGGCGGGGGGGGAGGCGTCGACGGGGCGCCGACGCCACCTACCTCCTGCCTATCGCGTGTTTCTCTCCTCTCTCTTCCCTTTTGCTCTTCGCTTTCTCTATCATTCCTCTCTCTCTCTCTCCGTTCCTTCCTGTTCGCTCTTTCGTTTTGCCCTCGCCTAGTATCGATCCTCGGACGTGACAATATCGTCGCAGCGACGGGGCCGGTGCTGATGCGGCGAGGTCGCAGCCACCTACACTGGAGCTCTTAAAATTTCCACTTTAAACAGGGGCTGCCGTCTTCGCAATTAAAAGAGGGAGAGTGACGCTTGATTTTGTTTTATCTGATGAGTTCAATGGACCGTTCATGCTCAGTGAGAATTCGACATTCTCTTGATTGTGTTACATGTTTTATTCTAAAAACGAATTTACATGGATATAATGTATCCATTATCTCCTCTATATTCTACTTTTTTTTACTGTTTCTTATGATAGTGATGTACAGCTGACATTTTACAGATTCTTTTTCAGTCGTGTGAAATTCGTTTAATTTCCTCTAATTTGAGAGAGGGACATGTTATATATTCAATTTATTCAAACTACTTCTTTGAGTGATAATGATTGAGTGACGCTGTATTGATGAATTCGTTACGCGGCGTTCGTTCCAAAATATTTTTCACCCCTTAACTACTCCAAAGTAGCTCGCACAAAAAGAAGAGAAAAAAACTTTATGGAAGTGTGAATGCGCATCTTCGTTAGCTCTGACTGCGAATGACTCCCCGCCTCCTCCTGTATCTCTCCTTGTACTGCGTTCAAGTGAAGTTGGCTTTGCCTTCGGAGCGAGCGACCACCACGCGACTGAGTCCATCTCTCTGCCCGTCGTTAGCGGTTATTATTAACTGTCGTAGAGACTTGCTTTGGCGAACGAAGGTTTGCTTTGCTGCCTGAGCAGAGGCAGCGCTCTCCGGAAGTTGAGGGCTTGATTCGTGCATTCTATACATTTCATGGTGAATGGAAAGTATAAGATTTAATTTTAAAACGTTTAAAACATCGCTATTATAATAATTCTTTGTACTTTGTTAAAATTTTATAATAATTACTTTGTTAAAAATTGAGATATAATTATATATCTGATTTACATTTATAATATCAGGGAACCGAGACGCACTCGGATTTGTTCGTTTTAAAAATAATTTTCCAGTAAATTTTTAATAAATGAGTTTATAGACATTTTTCAAAACTTATTTGATTTATTAATTTAATGAAATTTATGTTAAAGTATATTAAAAAACAAAACTTGTTATATATTTGTGTTTTAACTTTTAGTATTATTTTACTAGCAACGCTCGCTTTTGGTCAATATAAGAATATTTTCAAGTAAACTTTAATGAAAGAATTCCTATTTTAGCTATTATTTTACCGATAAAATATTATTTCTTATAACACTGATGACTATCAAGGTGTCACCGCGCCCGTGCTACCGTGTCATTTATCTTTTCAAAGTCATCGCTAGCGTGTGTTGTGCATTGCTTCAGCGTAAAATATTCCACGCAACAGTCTACTGCCATGACACCAGTGGGTGAGCGGCTAGCGGATGTATCACATACAATAGGGAAGGAACTGTTTCTTTCATAGAATAAAGTTGATTTAAACTTACAATTATTGACCGTATAGTAATTTTATAAAAATAATTTTCAAAAGATTGACACTTACGCCATTCGGTCCTGAAATTAAAAACCCCCTCTATATGAATTCTCTGCAAAATCCCACCGAGATGTTTACGAGATATCAGATTTACACTTTCAATTATTGCTCGTATAATCAGAGTGAGATAAGTTTATATAAAATGAAATAAGCAAATATTTGCTGTGTGGTTATTGGAAATATACTTGAGAGCGTGCGAGACATCACGCAACCGTAGTTGTGTGTAGACCTCCTCTGTGAACGCGATTCGTCCAATGGTTTGTTTAAACGCCGTTCACAAACCATTCACGCCCCGTTTGGTGTTGTTTGGTCCGTTGACGTCTCGAACCATTCCCCGTCCGTTAACGACTGACTGCTCTGCAAGGGGGCCGCAGCAATTGCTCCGAAGATGTGAACTTCCTCTCTCTCTCTTTAGGACGAAGCCGTTTTAGCGGAAACGAGGGCAGAAATAACGGGCGAATCGAAGTCCGTCCGGGGCGAAGTCGTACTAAGAGGGGGACCAAACATTTGGAAATGAATGAGATCTTAAACCATCCTCCGATTATTCCTTCCCACAGGATGCTGTTACAGAGGAAATAGAACACCAGAAACTGAATTGAGAATGAAGGGCCGGGGGGGGGGGGGGAAAGAAAAGGAAAGAAAAAGGGGGGCCATTTNAAAAGGGGGGCCATTTTACGACATTTGCTTCCGGTCTTCGCTTGTTTTCTTGGATCCCTTCTTCCATTTCTTTGTATTTCCGCCGTGTACCTCACAGATTTCTGTTTTTCTCGTAATCCTATCTAATGAATTTAAGTCTACTGCTGAACATGTTGTTGGCATTCTCTTCTACCGATATTATTTTCTCGCTCTACTTTAGAACTCTTTGTTTTTATATTGTTGTATTTGTAAAATGGGAAATGTAGCGTGCTATTGTAGCTTCTCTACATGGAGCCACAGAAGGTAGGAGTTGGGTGGAATGTCATTGTTAGTAGGTAGGTCTGTTAATTGGGTTTACCAACAACTTAGAGGGGTTAGTAGAAGTAGTTAGTAATAGTTAGAGTTATTGATACTAGGAGTAGCTGGATAGAGGAAGGATGGTTTGCTTTTCAGTAGTCACAGCTATATAAACTGGGACATAAATGTGAAAAGCTACAAATTTTACGGTTTCGTCGGGAATCGAACCTGGGATGACTTGGTGATGAGCGACAACACTTGTACCACCAGTGGGACCCCTGGGTACAAGGGGTTTCCTCAAGTGCACAGAGACATTCCAAGTAGTTTCCAAATTATTTTAGGGTGTCCAAGTTCTTGTGCCTTCCAAGTGGTCTCCCGGGGTGATAAATGTTTCATTATTTATTGGTTGTATGATTCATTACTGTTCTTATAAAGAGCATATTAGTTTGAAAATTTGTTTACATATTACTTTGCAATATAAGGAGGTGAGTGGTAGAGACTATTGTTAGTAGGTGAACCGGTTAGCTGGATTTCGCAACACTTTGGCCTACGTGGAGGGGTTACTAGTAATACTTAGTAATAGTGAGAGTTATTGATACTATGATGAACTGGATAGAAGAAGAAGGATGGTTTGCTTTTCAGTAGTCACATTTATATGTACTAGGACATTAATGTGTAAAGCTACAAATGTTCTCTGGCCCCATCGGGAATGGAACCCGGGATGATTTGATGAGGGACAACACTACCACTAGCGCCGGTGGGACATGACTATTTATTTCTGTGATTTACTTAAAAATTTTTGTCTTTTGGAAAAAATGGCTGTGCGTAGTATTAAAACTCTTTCGGCGGCATAAATAATATTAGAAGCCTTATATTAATTCATAATTTTATTACGACCAATTTTTAAAAATATACGAAGAGGAATTGAAGCGTTTATTATTCATACTTAACCAACCCTCCGAAACGAATTAATTATATTTCAGATATATTGGATGATTACATTTTGGGGTAAACTAGTATCATAGACCTCGTGGACACGACGTGTTTGATTAGCAATCACTGTTAGTTCAATTAAATAGTATATTACTTTTTTTTGTGACCTATTTCTCACTTTTAATACTAATTTCAATGAGTAAAGATCAGAACAAGACTCGACATATTTTCCGTCTCGTGACTGGTAGTTTATTTACATTGCCTCTCCGGTGGCTGAGGGGCTACCGTGCTTGATCGCCACCGAGTTCCTCCGGGTTCAGTTCGCGATAGGCCACGGGGGGGGGGGGAATTTGTAGCTTTTCANACCGTCCTTTTTCTACCCACCTGCTATTACTAACTCTGAAGTATTACTAACTACTACTATTAACACCTCCACTTGGGCTCACCATCTAACTAAAACCTCTACCACTCACCTCCTATCTGTTATCTCCCCGCGTAGATAAGCTTCAGTAGCATGCTACATTTCTCATTAGAAATACTACTAATGTTGTTTCTGCTGAATGATGCAATAGTTCGCCAGTCTCGCGTTCGGGTGTATAGTTTCCCCAGAACGTGATGTTTAGAGATGCTGACGCGAAAGGCAAGTTCATTGTTAATGCGCCTAAAGCAATATTACATCACAAAGCGAGTCTTTTCTTCTTCTTCTTCTTCTTCTTCTTCTTCTCTCTGCTGTGCTTTCGACGGAGACGTGCGTGCGTGGGTGGGCAGGTGCGGTATTAATAGTCGGAGAGAAAGTAGGAGAGTCGTGCTATGAATGGGCGATCACGTCCGCACCCACGCCGCCGCCGCCGCCGCCGCCGCCGCCGCCGCCGCCGTGCTGGAGGCTGGAGGTCGGGGATTATGTGAAGACGGAGGAGGAGGAGCGCTGTACGGCCATGACCGAACAACAACAACAACAACAGCGACAGCAGCTGGTCAGCGACCGACCGAAAACAACGACGCCCAAGCGATGACGTATGTCGGTCGCCTTCACTTGTCGAATGCTCGGGGTGTCGTACATGTTTGCATGGACGCCTCGTGACGTACTTTTCGTCTCAAAGAACTTGTGTCCAGATATAGACGAAGACGGCGTGCAAGTGATGGGAAAGATTTCGATTTTGAGGTGTCGACATTCGTTTATGGTTTCGTACAGGGATCGTTTCTTAGGGGGAGGGGAGATTCGTAGAACGTGACAGTTCGTGATGAGGGGGCGCCTGGGGTAATTTAGAAAGCGTGACGTTACATTTTGTATATCATAAATATTGCAAATTTTCCTGCAATGAAAACTTAAGACTCGTAATCCCTCACGCACCATTTTCTCCGTGTGACTTCTTCGACCTTTATAATCCTCTTAAGTAAATAAATGATTATATTTTCTCCTTTAAATATTTTTTAAATTCTTTATGATAGGAGGGGTCAGGTCGTTTTATGACGTCTCGTTAAGGAGGAATCTGGTGTTAGGCGTGTAAGCGTGATACAGCGGACCGGCATGGGGACCGGGGGGTGCGGTAAAAATTCTCAAAAGATCGCGGGACCTAATGTATGAACAAGAATAAATAAATAAATAAATTTATTGTCAAAAAACAGTACAAACTGCGTATGACCACGTGGAGGACAATAACTAATTTACTCTTCAAAAGCGAGCAAGGAACCATCCCATCAATTCCGATCAAGGGCCCTAAGGCAGAGGTGGATTCAAAAATTTCAGCAAAAGTTCCAAGATAAGATAAAAAGTTAGCTACGAGTTATAATACTAATAGAATGTCAATATGTTTGTAATTTTACGCAAAAAATTTATTTTACGTGTACAAATTATTATCGAACTATAGATTACACTATGTGTTTAACATTACTGTAGTATTTAAAAATTATAAGAATTGAAATAACACTAAATTCACGATTTATTGTTACAATAAACACGCCCCCAGACAAAACCTGGAGAACCTGTATAATAAATCCGCCTCTACTCGAAGGAAAACTGGAGCAAAATTCGGGCCAGGATGGGGCTAGAGAACTAATGTATACAACCGTGCCAAAGTTGAGTACACATAAAACTAAATTAATCTGAATCATAAGACACAACACAATCATGCAAGAAAATAGTTTTTGAAATTGTTTTAAGTTATTTTATTTCCTGACTTCGATTACTTAACGATTCCTTATTTCGATAGGTTCAGTCAATGTGGGACTTTCCGCTCATTATTCCACCAAGGAAATAGCAAAGCATGCTTTAATGACTTTTTTGCGTTGTGCGTTCAAAGTGATCCCTACTGCACTAGAATATTCGTGTCACAAAACGTTATGGACATTTTTTCATTACTTACCTTTGACCTGCGCGTAATCGAGTTCTAAAATTATGAATGTTATTACATTCCTTTGGGGTTATATATTTGTTGGAATTTGGAATTTTAAATATTGTGCGTAGTAATAGTACTAATGTGACATACTTTTGTTAAGGTACCGACCAGCACTTAATCCGTCGTTTTCCTTAATTTTATTGTTTTTAAAACAACAATATGAATAATAACGAAGAGGAAACATGATTTAATTCGTATCTATCAGTTAATAGTATAAAAGAATAAACAATACTCTGGAACTCGTTTGANGTACAAACATGGCGGCCGAGCGAAACTGATTCGTCATTTATGCATCTCATCTCGAACAAAGTGAAATATCTTTCTCAAATGTCCTGTGATTTATAGATAAAAGTGATGTGAAAAAATTTACTACAAATCAAAGTAAACTTCCGTCACTTTCGTGATTTAAAAGTTGATAATTTTCTGAAAGTAAGTGTTTTCTCCGTATTACACCTTCATTTACAATTCTATTATTTCATTTAAAAGATCGGTGAGGTTAATTGCTTTTGAAGTTGAAATCACAGTAACTACATGACTCTCTGTTTATTTACGCCGCTTTCAGATATTTCAGTGGTCACATTCCATGTCCGCTAGCACTACATTCACTAAGTGACTTAATACCGTCTATTAGCACACGCTTCTGCTGGAGCCCGAAATGAGAAAAAGTTAGAGGAATGAGCAATTTGCGTTTTATTACTTAATACTGAAATTTTTTAATCCGCCTCTGCGTTAGGGCCCTTGATCGGAATTGATGGGATGGTCCCTTGCTTGCTTCCGGAGAGTAAAGTAGTTTATTGTCCTCCACGTGGTCATACGCAGTTTGTACTGTTTTTTGANATTATTATTATTATTATCTTTAATGTTTCTTCTACAGTCAAGAAGTTTGGATGAACGCAATAGTGTGAACGTGATTCATGTACTGGTGTTCTGGTAATTTGATTGTAGGGCAACGGAACTTGTTCCCAGAATATTCGTCGCTATGAATATTGAACGTAGGGTTGGAAATGTATAAATAATTCATAGTTTTCTGACTAAAACGTGACGAGTAGCGATTGCTTTTGTCTTCACGCGAGATGTTTCTTGGAAGTAATGGTAGTAAAAGACGAAGTCCGTAACGGAGTATTACAGTGCGATAAAGTACATAGTTTCAAGTAGCAGAGAACCTTTTTTTCGCTACTCTTTGCGTATTGGAATGGATGTTCCCTTCGTGGTGAACTGGGAAAGATCAGAGAAAGTAAATCTGGTAAAGAATCACCCGTAGGCAGGAATGGTGTCCTTTCACACATTCCTGGATCGAACACAAATCTGAGACGATCTGTTCTAGATTTTCTGTTATCGGCTCATAAACTGTTCCCAGGTTAAACATAACTAAATCATCTTATTTGATCATGGTTTACATTAATAATTTGGTATTTATTTAAATAATATAGTGAAACATTGTTATACGGATGTTTACATTCACGGGTAAAAATTACCGATAGTCACAAAGAACTTTTAAAGCCTTAATCCAACACATGCTTTCTATTGAAGTAAATACAGCATTTGAACGTTATTGAACGTTGAGATTTAAGTTGAAACAAAATTTGAAGACTTCAGTTGTTGTTTTGAATATATTATTTCTTTAAGAGCATTTTGAATATTTTAAAATGAAAATAAATTGGGGAGGGTAACAACAATGACGCTGCGTGCCAGTCAGTCTCGTCGATTCCGCCAGACGAATCTCGTTCTGTGTGCAGTGCGTATAGTATTCCAGTTTCGCTTGCTGGCCCGCTGCCAGCCAGTGTTACGTCACGGAGCGAACCGCCCGCACACTGAACCATCGCCTGGTGGGAATATTGCCCCGCTGACGGGATAGACCGGCCGCTGCTGATGCTGCAGTTGACTGCTATTCTTCTTTCCCCACGGTGCTCATAAATCGCTTTCATACAGTGGCTTTTTGTATCCCTTGTCGTATATGTTGCTTGAATTAGATAGCGATCTTCTGTTTCTTCTGTAATGTACGTGATAAGAAACAAGACATCAAATGTATATTTCTCTTCCTTATATTTTATTATAATACAAATAAAACGTTTATCAACGCTGAGTACCCGAGATTTTGCTCGCATGACGTCAATCTTCGTGTAGCTTACCTTTTCTATACGCGTTCGATCGATCGGACCGGCGCCAGGGTTTCACGAGATGTTGCCCGACGAAGGAAGCTGATGGGACGTATATGGATATTTATTTGATTTTTATCAACAAATATAAACTATTTCGAGCTGCAAAAATTAAGTAGTATGTTTCTTTATTTTACAAATATTTGTAATATTTGGTATTGTAAAAAATATTACTACATTGCATAGTATCACGGGGTAATTCCGAACACAATTTTCCATTTTCTCGCACCGGGACGTCACGTCAAATGTCAATTGTGACAGCACAGATTTATGAATCTTCTCCCCACAAATGTCGGTGAAAATGTGATAAGTGTGCTATATGCGGGCGGCGGAAACGCGTATAGAATGTCTAGATTGTTTCTTCTTTTCCTTTTTGAATAAAAGTTGGAGTTGTGCATATATATTTCTTCCATGTACTCTACTTGTGGAGAAGATATGTGCCAACATTCGGTCAGGTGAAAATGGCCACGAGCCTGGAATCGAACCCGGGACTCCTGCTTTGATTTGCACGGGTGTTAACCACTACACCCGTTCGCCATCCACAACTGTACACCATTTCCACCCAGACCCCGATCTCCTGTCTGGGGATGCGTCTCAGATCTTCCGGAGTTTAGGCCTGGTCCACAATGGTGTTCGATTGTGGAAGGCGAACGGCTGGTGTAGTGGTTAACACCCGTGCAATTCAAAGCAGGAGTCCCGGGTTCGATTCCCGGCTCGTCGCCATTTTCACCTAACCGAAAGTTATCAAAAGTCGAAGTTGTTTTGCACTATTTTTGTGAGCAGTGTGAGCATATTTAGCGCAGTGTATAGCTGCTGCTGTGGAGTGGACGTTTGGATGGCACGAGAGAGTAGCGTGTTTATTTGCTGCTAACTGTAGCCCGTGAGCTGCGTTTCAGTTGAACTGCGGCGTCGGTGGTCCGGAAATCTGTTTGAGACGCGTATCGCAGTCACGCGTCCACGAAACGCTCGCGGAGAGAAGCAGAAGTAGGTGGCGTCGTCGTGATGATAAGCGCCAATTGAGAGTGGATCGCCCTCTGTGTTCATATTTCGCTCCTATCTCGCTGGCTGATCGGCTACGTTGAAGAGGGATGGCTGGGGAAAACGTTTCCGTATTGGAAGACAAACTGCTGCATCGATGTGTTTTCTCGTCGTTTCGTGGGACGGTATCTCGGCAGCGAGCGTGTTTTAAAGACTTTAAGAATTGATTTTATTTCGCTTTCTAGTGTGGGTTTTTCTTAATGTCCGAATGTATTTCTTTTCGAATGTGATACGACCGTCTGGCGCACATTACATTACTTTAAACATTCTAGAAATCTTGAGAACGGGAATACACGTCTCATGCTCTTCGAATCTAGGAATAGTTAATGAAATTGTTATTGTGATACTTATAAATAAGGTGGAAGATGAATATTTCGATTAAATAAGAGTGGTTTAGAAGAAATAACATGAAGTGTTGAAGTATTCGTCACATAACTTCTAGGGAGTTACTGCTAACGCTCTTCACTGATCATTTATCGCAATACTCGCAGGTCAATCCCTATACATTTAGTTTTATATGTTTTAACGTGTTTTCGCTTTTTATAGAACATTTGTGGGCGACGGATGAATAGAAAAAAAAGATTCATTCGTTCCTTCCACTTCATCTAAGCAATAAACCGGTTTCTTGATCGCAATCGTAAAACAAAGAGGAGGCCAGCACTTAATGTTAATTTTTCGCTCTTGATAGCGTTAGCATCTCGCATCGTTAAATCGTTGTTCAGCGATTCCACAGTTGGCGCACGAGCTGGCACGAGTTTAAACCGTTTACGTTTTTAAATTTCATTCACGCTTCTAATACTTAAAGTTTCTCCGAGTATAATACATTAATATATATTTTTTGCTCTGTAGTGTAATAACGCAAGGAAAAAACAAGAAGCGAAAATGGTTTTTCACTTACGAATAGTTGGTTTTCTTTAAAAGTATTTACTTTCAACCTTGGTGAAAAGGCCGTTTTCGAGCGTTAAAAACCCTCGATATCTGCGTATTGAGCGTGTGAGTAAGTGGGGATGTTGGTATCATTGCTTCTGGTCGTAATGTCATTAAATGTGCTGCGGAGACTAAATAAGACCAGCGGTCGGTGCTCTTACTGTGGTTCGATTCATGCTGTTGAATTATCGTGTACACGAATACAAAACGCAAAAACGCAATGGAAAAAAATGTCACGAACTCCTGGTACGATTGACCATGTCCTCTAAGAAATCAGGTACCTCTGCCTTGTAAAAAGCAAAGAATGTTGGCTAAAAATTCGAGTTGAAGTTTGAACTTATGTTGTGGAACAACGTGAAGTACATTCTTCTTACGAAAGCTGCAATGGAGTAAATTTCAATTTTCCTCTTCTTACGTTGGCTACACCGTGCACCAACCTAAATCCAGAAATTTTAACGTTCATTTTACATCGTGATCGACCACAGAAAGGGAGACACTCCTTATTTATTTATCTGGATAATTCCAGAAAGTTTGACAATAGGCTGCACTCTTGGATGGCACCGTACTTCACTTTTGATTTGTATGTTCTCCGCAGTCGCAATTGTTGTTGTATTCCTTTTCACTTTCCCTCGTTCTCTTTCATGTTTCCTTTGTCGTCGTCGTCTTCTTCTTCTTCTTCCTCTGATGTGTCACCAGAATGTCCTTCTCTCTCTCCGCAGCAGGTGCTGTGAAGCTGCCTTATGAGTCTCCGCACGTTCATCCCCTGTCCCCTCTCCTCACTGCTTTAATCACCAGTCTCTTCTCTTCTCTTCTTCCCTTTCCGTGCGCACTGCGGACACTCGTTCGTCTTCATCCTCCCTCCACGTCCAAGTCGCGGATTTTGACAGGTGCTCGCTTTACTTATTAGACGCTGCCAATGTAGTAGCCTACTCGCTGCCGAGTGCTGAGGCATGTTGTTCCAGTGCGAAGCTTAGCTTAGCTTGGCTTAGCTTGGCTTAGCTTGGCTTAGCTTAGCTTAGCTTAGCTTAGCTTAACTTGGAACGCTTCTTGAAACACCTGGGCGAATAAATAAAATGCCGAAAACCAAAATTGTATTCGGGTATTCAAAGATTATTGGCTCGTCTCCCCTGCCCCCCAAGGACCCCTTCCCGAAATTATTTATAAACTGCTACGAATGAACTTGTTGCTGTTCTAAAACAAATTTTGTTTGTGTAGAAATAGTAAATACCCCGTTTGTCAACTAATGAACAACGTGAAATAAACGATTGATCGTAAATTAACCCCTCCCCTCCCCAACCGAAAAAGAAATATTTCGATCTTTCTGATGGAGTATTATTTATGGCTGAAAGCAAGACGTACAGAACAATCAATAGCCCAAATCAGTACTAAGCAACCCGACAAAACCTTCTATACTATCAATCTTGTGTACATGAATTGCATCATGCAAAGACCGTGGTAATTTAAGCGAATACAAGAATGTTAATAAATCGTATTTATTTTGAAACAAATAAGCTATAAACTTCATTGTCAAAAAAGCAGTTATATACTGCGTCTGACCACGTGGAGGACAATAAACTAATTTACTCTCCGGACGTAAGCAAGGGACCATCCCATCAATTCCGATCAAGGACCCTAAGGCAGAGGCGGATTCGAAAAATTCAGTAAACTCCTAAGATGAGAATAAAAATAGTTCGATGCGTGTTGTAGTATTAACAAATACCAACAAATATTGTGTTTAATAAAACACAGACCAGTCATTTCACAAGTACATACTATTATCAAACTACAAATCATTCGGAAAGTATTGTTGATAATTCGTAACTATTAAATAACAGTAAATTCGCTAATAATTATTTCAATTGTTGCTGTCTCTAGGCAAGATCCTAGCGAGTCTTTATAAAAAAAATCCGCCTCTACCCGAAGGAAAACCGGAGAAAAAACCCGGGCCAGGATGGGTGAAGAATTTCTGTCAATAGTCTACACAATTTTTTCTATAATATTCTTTCTCGCAAGAAAGAATTTTATAATATTGTCTGTGATATTCGGCGATGCGGAGCGACTATTCTTATCGCGAATATTCAGTAGAAATGATTTAAAATACAATTTATTCTATCCTGGAAATCTGTGTCCCGTAATGACCACGTCGTCGTCTTGGCCTGGATACCCGATGCACAGACACCGCCCATAGATTCGCTCGCATTTCCATTACTTTATTTCTTCGTCGTGTATATCTCTTATTCGCGTTATGTTCCCTTACTCCGCGATCGTGCTCTAGTTTAATGTCGAGGGCGCGGTGCTATAATTTTAAGCCGGATTTACGACCGTTCTGTCGCTTGTTTTCTTTTCTTTTCTGAGCGTGTGCGCCTTTCGTGGAGCTGATTAGTCAACACGAAATGTTAAGCCGCCCGGCGCCCGAGTAAGCGCCCGAAATTGTCCCCTCTGCGCATACCATCACGTCAACTCAGAGATATGGGTTTCGATCTTTNGGAGCTGATTAGTCAACACGAAATGTTAAGCCGCCCGGCGCCCGAGTAAGCGCCCGAAATTGTCCCCTCTGCGCATACCATCACGTCAACTCAGAGATATGGGTTTCGATCTTTTAGGAGCAGCTGGAAGGACACGATGCTAAGCGATCAAGGTGGGGGGATCTACAGACATATATTCGCGTTCATTTCCATTTATTTTTTTATTCCAATCTATTTTTTATTCCAAATTTTGCGCTATAGAGGTATGGCTTGATCGAGATTACTGTCTTAATCGATATTACTGTCTTAATCGATATTACTGTCTTAATCGAGATTACTGTCTTAATCGAGATTACTGTCTTAATCGAGATTACTGTCTTAATCGAGATTACTGTCTTAATCGATATTACTGTCTTAATCGAGATTACTGTCTTAAAGTGTCAGTGGATACGTAATGGTCGTATTGTTAATATCTCTCGTATGTGTACAGATTCTGTTGCTATGTCTAATACTTTTGTTAATTTGTTTCTGTATATACTGATATTGAGACACAGTTAACTCTAAAAATGCGATGCCGTAATGTACGAACAAGTTAAATAATATAGTCGTTTGACGATGTTTACTGTTTTCTACATGTGTCGCCATTTAGAAAAAGAAATGAGAACTAGAGAAAATATTATTCGCTTTTGAATTGATCGTTTAAACTTATTCATTCGTTGCAACTAAGTTAGAGATTAACCCAGATTTGTATTGCTCCATTTTTTTCCTATACCGAGAAATCTGAATACAATATACCAAATAGCCATAAGTCAGGAGAATATATATTTAGGTTGTATTAAAAAGTAAATAATAATTTAATGTAATTGCCAGTTTTGTCCCCATTGAATTGAAGTTTGTTTGTATTCTAAATTTATAGTTAGTAACCCCATAGTTGTTGAAATTAATTCGCAATGAGTAGTNATTTGTCCCCATTGAATTGAAGTTTGTTTGTATTCTAAATTTATAGTTAGTAACCCCATAGTTGTTGAAATTAATTCGCAATGAGTAGTTTTATTATTTTGTGTGGAATGAACATGTAATTAATTAATAGTAATAATAATAATAAATTTATTGTCAAAAAACAGTACAAACTGCGTATGACCACGTGGAGGGAAAAAAAACTAATTTACTCTCCGGAAGCAAGCAAGGGACCATCCCATCAATTCCGATCAAGGGCCCTAAGGCANAGGCAGAGGCGGATTCAAAAAAAGTTCCTAGATAAGACAAAAAGTTAGCTGCGAGTTATAATACATATATAATGTCAATATGTTTATAATTTTACGCAAAAAATTACATGTACAAGTTATTATCGAACTATAGATTATCCTGAGTATAGTGTTTAAAAATCATAAGAGTTGAAAAAAAACAACACTAAATTCACGATTTATTGTTACAATAAACACGCCCCTAGACAAAGCCTAGAGAACCTGTAAAATAAGTCCGCCTCTACCCGAAGGAAAAACGAAGAAAAACCCGGGCCAGGATGGCAATACTTCTGCAATTTCTTGCCATCTTTATAATCCGAATGTCGATGATGTTCCTAGTGGAAATACAGACGGACACAGTGTAAATGTTGAGGCAACGATTGAAGTTAAGTATCGAAGTTCTTATCTCTTCGAAAACAATACTGTTGACTAACATTCCTCTTGTGTTCCGTGTGGAGGTAATGTTTTGTCTTCATAGTGCACTCACTAAATGTCCAAGATAATATTAGATATTGCAATGAGACAAGTCGGGTACACGGGTCTTGTGGATGTACGACCGCACAAACAGCGAGCGCACTCCACAGTGACTTCTTATGATGCTGAGCGGGAGACAGGCTTCGATACTCCGCTCGGTGGAACTGGATCACATTTTCACTTGGGCTTCTCCTCACTCATTCTACACCAATGTTCTCCTTCCCTATTTCCTCACTCAAAATTCATTCTTATGTAGAAGATCAAATCTATATTCTAAACTGCGCCGCAAGATAAAATAGTTTTCAAAAATTAATGAATAAATGAATATGAAATGTATCGACTTCTATTCTAGAGCTTTTGCTCGAAAGTGAAACGAGTTTTTTTTTGTTTTTTTTATTATAATGCAAGTTTTGTAGGTTAGGAAACATTTTGTAAGACCGAAGAATAGTTCATGAATAGATGTAGTGTTTCCCAATTTTTCTTGATGAAATTTTTGTGAATTATGAAACTGTTCTAGCGGGTGTTATGCGTGAACGAAATGTATATAATTTCGTCGTATCCATGCGAAAAACCCGATTTTTATTAAATGTGTTGCTGAGTCGAGATTGTTCTTACTGTACTCTGACTTTTTTTTTTCATTAATATAAACGTAAATCACACAGTGAAGAGGCTTCTAGAACGTATTGGATGAGACGGGAACTTGGTGAAGGGCGGAGGGGGGGTTGCACCTTCCCGAATTGTTTAAGAAAATGTATGTAAGTACTTAAGCTATTGTTGAAAAACATTTTATTTTTATCCCATCTAGTCAATTTATTTATGTTGTTGTATTAATTTTTTTAATAAACTATGAATACTATGAACAGGAAATATTCGTGTGCTGTAAATCCCTTCGAGCGAATGATGTATCGAGAGATAAGGTGCGTTTGTGACGACTGAACGCGTGGAACAGTGCGATTGACAGCAGCCTCGTGCCGCGGGAACGCTTCTATTGTGTGCTTGTTTGTTATTCATGGGTGCAAGTCCGTTTGCGTATGGATGAACGCGTTGGCGCGTCTCTGTTTCTCTGAGCGTCCGAGTTAACAAAGCGAAGCGGGGAGAAGTGCAGCGCGAGACGATGCCTCGTCCACTTCATATTTCACCGCTCCTCCAAGCGATATCTGTTTCATGTAAAGCAGATCGAATCGTTTCTCCGTTCGTACTTGGCGCTAGTACGATTCTTTTTTACGCTTCCGAGTCGTGTATCGTTTGCCCGCATCTCAATGGCAACCGGTCCGAGCGCCGAGAGAGCGTTCCGAGAAAAGTGTATCTCGCAGCAGCGTTCGCTTTATAGCGAGTGGCTGTTGCTCCGTTCCTTAACAAGAAGGCGAGTCTCCTTCCTACTGATACTTCGACGCCGCGTCGTTCGTTTATTTGCGTGGGTGTGTTTACATGCGTGCTTTTGCCCCTCCCCCTCGGTGCATTCGCATTCCATCGTCCTCTCCCCTCCCGGCCACGCGTGTTTCCTCTTCCTTCCGCCGCTGCTTTACGCTCTGCCCCGTTCCTCCTCTTCTCACAGCTTCCATTCGAAGAACATTTAGAATTCATAACAAAGTTGGGACAGAAGATAAAAGAAAAGAGATAAAAAGGCAAAGAGGAGATCGGCGTCTGCCTTCGCACGGCGGAGACAGAGACGAACGCGACGAAACGGCGCTTGCTAAAGGTAACAAGATAAAATGACTACGTTGTAATCACGGTAGTCAAAATAGCCACAATAAAAAGAAAAAAAATGAAAAAAAGCTACCATTTGACAGACTGTTTCATGTATTGTGAAATTGTGTGAAACAGTCGGAAATAGACAAATTATAAGTACTGCACAAGGACATAGAATGTTATGAGACGAACTTGAAAGTGATCCTCGACATGTCATTAGTTGAAGACAAGGAAACCTTTATGGGAAAATAATTATACGTTTTTTAAATGTTCCATTCACCAATAACTTTTTCTTTGGTCTCTTTCCCATGACTTTAATTTGTACAGCTGATCGTACCCAATGTCGCCCAGAACTTACAATTTCTCTCTTTCCTGCTGTTTCACTTTATTTCACCGTGTTTGGCCACCCGAAACAGTATGTATCGTTCAGTATAAACCATAAATCTATGTACATATTTAAACTCCTAATGGTGGAAAGGCAACTGAGCATGTAGGTGCAAGAATACGGCAAGTCAATGCCTTATCTCATTGACTTACCCCTTTCTTGCACCTGCATTCTCACTTTTGCTAGGCTTTATTATAAGCTTCTGACAGCAAATTGCCCAAACTTTTGCTCGATATCACTACTCCCGTTCCCTACCACCATCGGTGACTCTTACTCTCAATGAAGTAATTTTCCGCTAAGTGCTTTCAAATATAACCGTTCGCGAGTGTCGGATAAAAATTTAAAATTATGTGTGGTCTCTTATGAACCGTTTCACACATTTTGACCAAGTTTGACCATTAAATCCACCTAGTGAAAACATGGAGCCTCTGCACGGCGCACAGGTATTAAGCCCCGCCATATATATTGTATAATTTTGTTGTTGTTAAAATAAAGCCCTTTTGAATTGAATTGAATTGAAAACATAGAAAAATCAATCTTTGTGTCTTAGATTAACATTTCTTTTTCTTTGAATTCCTCGTGGTCTTCGGTCCCATATCTGGCGTCTGGTGACTGCTTTCCTTATGCCACTAACTGTGCAGTGGTCCGCACTCCATCGAGAGACTAGTGACATCGTTTGGTCCTTATCTCCCACTCGCTGCCACCAGTCAAAGAGCAGCTCTGTCGCGTCGATTCACTGCGCGAAACTGTGTTGCTTTATTTCGCTGCAACGCTCCCCCCCCTACATCTCTCTCTCTCTCTTTTCTTCTCTTTTTTGCGATTCGTCTCGACACTCACACACGGACAGTGACACCGTGTGACTGCACCCGCGTTCCAATACACTCCGTCACCTATACGGCATCAAGTCTTTCTGTCGTCTTTTAAACATCTACAATTAGATTGTTCAAATGGATGCAATAATACATGCTGATTTCGATTTTAGTTTTAAAATCACATGTGACCGGCCGTTGAAGGGTTTAATATGTGGATGAAATTTGATTCGTACTTTCTCTCTTATCAGAAAATAAATTGCATCCCGAGTTTTGTAGATGGGTAATTTTTTAACTGTAGCCGGAAAACATCTATTTATTAAATTTTCAAATATGTTTATACAAATCGCCGAACATACTGCGTGGTTTCCGTCCTCTCAATCATTGATATCGACGTCACGGGCATTTGTGCTTCATGCTAAACGGCAGGCCTCAATGTTTACTAATGGAGTCAAGTGATATTCCTTTGAATGTCGCGAAACGAAGTAATACGACACTTACAATAGCATTATGAAATATTGATCCCTTCCAGCTCTTACATGTATCTATAATTGTGCGGCGGAAGTAAGCAGCTGTATTACTATATTGCACTAATAGAGGAAAGAGTACCTAAGCGTTCGTGAAAAAAAATCACTCTTGTCGTAAAGTAAGGGCAATAAATGTTTTAATTGTATTTATAAAAACTATATTTTTTTCTTAGTATATAGAAAGTTTTGTAATCGTGAAGAAATTCGAAAGCGAGATTTCGACGGAAGTATCTATTTTGGCGATCCCTGAGTCTGAAAAAGTGGGTTTTGGCACAACGTCCGTCCGTTTGTCCGTCTGTGCGCAGCGATTCTGAGTAAACGGATGAATCAATTTCATTCGCATTTCGTAAAGTACAATTTGTATGCATTACATCCGCATTAGCGGTATTTCGCTTGAAAGTTTTGTATAGACGCAGTGAAATAATTTATCTGCTACACTTACTCTTTAGTTTACTCTTTTAAGAAGCTTATTTAGCAGTGTAAATGGACCAAGCAGACGTAGAATACGCTTTTCGTAAAGTGAAATGAAAGATATGATAATGATAAAATACTTAGGAGGACAACAAACACACTGCAGATAAGAAAACACTTAAATTTCTGTCTACAACGAAATTACATTTACACAACACTTTTTCGATATCCATTCTATGCTGGAGATGGAGAAACGTATATGAGAAAGTATTGCATCACTAGTTTCACAGTTCAGCTAGAACTTTAATATTTAATGCAGATGAGAAGCCTGTCTCATTTGCAATTACTCATTGTAATAGGAAAATCAAGGAATTCTTGCATTGAAAATGTAATAGTAAAGGGCTGTAATTCTCTTTGTAGTAATTTGTTTTTAACTAGAACCGAGTGAATAGAAACTTCATAAACCTTCGGTTACGAGAGCGTTATGTCCGATGTGCAATGAATAATCATAGCGGGTTTAAATATTAATTATTTCAATGTAATTGCTTTGTCATGTTTATTCATTACCATGGCGCGCATTGTTTTGTCACGGTGTCAGTAGGGTGTATCTTGTTCTGAAGGAGTATTTTTTAATAGTAATTATCTTTTGCCATGTGCATCTTCTGAAGCGATATATTTCCTTGCAATGTAAAAATATTTCACTTTACGTTTGGGGACGTCCATATATTACTTAAGACTTTTTGGTGTGAGGGGGTGTGAAGGTGTCTCTCTTACGTGGGAGGAGGTACGATATATGAAACGGTACAAATTTTCTCATTTTTCAATTTCTCATCTCGATACAAATTTCGTATATTTTCTCCCGTACTTTTTAGCTGACATAGACGCGACCCACGTCACAGTCTACTATTTATGGAATACGTATGTATGATCTGTGTTAATCTTTAGTTCGATAAAAGGATAAATTGTATTTTACAGAAATATAGAGAACTTTTAATATGTATAACTACAATTATAATTAATAAAATTTACTAATAAACCACAGAGGAAAAGGATTCTAATATGAATTGAATCATAACTTATACCAATGTCAAAATAACAACGTATCATTGGGAGAGTGTTTCAATTATCTGTTATTTGACAGTACGTTATTTACAAGATGTCTGCGTGGCTCCGTGGGTAGAGCGCTGAGTTGCTGACTGGGACGGTCCTTATTCGATCCCCGGTGAAGTAAGGATTTTTCATCTCTCCTCAAATTCCAGACTGACTCCCAGGCCTACTCAACCTGCTGTAAAATGAGTACCGGGTCTGTCCTGGGGTCAAACCGGCCGGAGCGTGATGCTGACCACATCTTCTTCTCCTAGTGCCGAAGCCCAGTCATTGCGGATCTCTAACACTTCGTGAACCCCTTGGGCATCTTCGGGGCCTGTTCAGGGGTAGATTGACTTTGACGTTATTTACAAATCTTCTCATTCGTGAAAATTGATTCCATTACTGTACCTATGTGAATAGTTATAAAATGCAAATGGTGTATTAATAAAGAGATGTGCACATTTCGTAGTTGTTTTTTGAAGTGAAACTCTGGCATATTAAATAGTTGTGTTACGTAAGAGTGAGAAGGACGCATTGACGAAGTGTTTGTGGAAACTCGTTTCGGGACTTGTTGCTATTTCCCGATCCCCCGAATCGCAAGAAGTCGTCTCGGAATGCGTCGCAAGAAGAGGCTGTTGGTGACGCGTTGGCGCATGCGTTCTGCAGACAGGGCGACCAAGGCGGAGCCCCCTGTTTGGACAGACGGACGACGACAGCGAGAATATCTTGATCTGAAAGAGGCGGGCGCGTGCCGTTATCTCGAATCGCCCTGCGTGAAATTTGTGTTAAACGGCTCTTTCGACGAAGGCCCTCCCTATAGTACGATTGTATCTGACCTCTGGGTAGGGGGGGGCGGAGAATAGAGGGTGACAGAGGGAGACACGCGCTACTGTCCTCATCCTCCCCTTTTTTCTCGTTCTGCGACGTGCCATACAATATTTATGGTCCCTTAATTCTCCCGCTTTGTTCCCTTCGCGTGGTTGTGTCCACGTGGTACGCCTCGCACCGTTCGTCAGCCTGCGGCGATGCGCGTTCATTTTTTCCTCCACCCGATGCAAGCGAATACAAAACGAAAAGGGAAATCTCGACATAAAATACCGGTGGTGAATAAGTATACCTAAAACTATTGCGCTGAGGACGAGGCGAGATTATAGCGAATCTCCTTATACGTTGAAGGTATGTTGGAACAGCATCGTAAATTCGTGTGGGTTCCCTTCAGAGAGCCGGAGGCGACGCCGTGTTTGGACGGATGGGAAGCCAATGTCTTACTTGAATGCATCATTTAAGTCTCCGGTGAGGAAGGTAAGATCATCCGAATGGCCACCTGCTGGGATTTGACCCGTTGCACTGGTCAACACCTGTCTCATGAGGGGAAATGGAGGAAGAGAACATTCAGGATTACGACTGGTTCCAAGTATATGCCAAGCTCATCATGAATATTGGGCTTCTAATCCGGTATTAGAGTGATTTATCGTGAGTTGTGGACTTTGAATAAGTTGGAAATGGTGTAAAAATGAGCAATGGACAAGATTAATGTATTGAGCTGACCCTCTGCTTTCATGGACTAGACCAGTACCCGCAGCTTTGCTCCTGCGAATATTGTCCTTTATGTACGATTATTTTTCCTATATCGTCAGCTATATTTGTTATTCATAAATGTTGGTGGTTTGATAGAATTGGTGCGACATGTTCATTACTATCATTAACCCTTCATTTCAAGCGGTATTACAGAGAAAAAAATCTTTGTTTTATATAACCACTATCACCTAAAAATACCACTGATCGATACGGAACCACCAACTAATAAGAAAGCATTTTCCCTGCGAAATGTATACGTGCATAGGAATGCAGTCCATTAAACTTCACAGTATTCCGTAACTTCACCTCAGTTCAGCCAAATGTTAAAAAAAGTCAAACATGAAGTAACACAAAACCTTGAGCGGATTTCAAAATTTCGGGAGGTTCACATGGGGAACGCGTGTATCGAAATTCCAAGCTCTGAAGTTCTCCGTATTTCCGCCTCGCGAATCCCACAGACAAACTCTATTTTTTTAGGTAGAGAGTCTTAATCTCTTCATCTTCGTTTTCTTCATTTACATCGTTTCATTATTTTGTCTTTTGTACGAATATATTTGTTTCTGCTTGGTTTGGTACATTTCAGTTCACCATTATGTCTGAAGAATTTGTAATGAAAATGTGCTTTTAAAAAATTCCCCGCGTTTCGGTTATACTGTAAATAAAAGCGTATTTCATATTGCTTTCAGCAAGAATTTATGATGTGTTCGTTATTGAATTTTCCGTGTTCCACTCCTAGATATTAAAAACCATTACTCACGCATTTCCGATGAAGGGAGTCGTTGATGTATCAGTGTTTTGTGAATCGCTTCGCTCATCACAGTCATGAAAATTGCTTCTAACTGCATTGGTTGCGAAGTGTTATTTGTGTTTGTGATTATTTGGCGTGTTTTACTAAAATGCTACATAGTAACATTCATGTGTCTTCTTTGTTCGTTTCAGGTGAGTACGTCATCTAATTCGAATTCAAGTGTAGGAAGAGCAAAGTGGTGAGTGATGCTTACGTTCTGCCATTAGTGATTGGGAGAACTTCTTCTAGTTTTATGATGCACATTATCGTAATAATGCGCCATCAATGGAATTTTAATATATTATTGTTTTGTCAGGTATATATGTGTTATTTATTCTTGCAATGACACTTGAAACATACTCATTTATGGATTTTATGTCGCGTTCCTATATTAGGGATCGTTGCATGGCCACCTCAGTTGGGGAACTATTCGGGTACTGGAGGCTCTTCCAGACGTCTACCTGGGAGGTGGATGAAATAAATGACATGTACGGGGGAATGAGATTTTTCCTTTTTTTTCTCATATGGATCACCGTGGTGTTAACAACTGTGCTTAGCGCACGTATCTAGTGCTACGTCATGAAATGCCCTTTCATCTAACAAAATGATATGACAAATGATATTACAAATTCTTAATGCCCATTCACGAACATATTTTGTATGTAATACACTAACAAGTTTCGACTCCGGATTGAGTCTTCTTCAGGTTTAAGTATATTGAACGATTTTAATGACACGTCGCTATTATTCTCCGAATTTCTTCGTTTATTTCATCCACTGCTCGATACCATAATAATTTGTAGATCCATAGAAATATATTACTATATGTTGTAAAAAACAGACGCGAATTATTAACAGATACTACAAATTTTGTAAGGGACATATTTTGGAGGATTCGGATGCGTCCTTTTCTGACCATTTGCAATCGTCTTGTTGTCAAACTCGTTATCTTGGAGATGGCTCACGTGAAACATCATGTGTCGCAAGAACGGAACGTTCTTTCGCTTCCATACAAAACGAAAGGAAACCGAGGTGCTTATATCGAAATGCGCAGTCTATTCCCTTTACTTCTCCGTCCGTTTGTCCTCTTTGCTCATTACTCCATCATCCTGTCACATGATGCAATTGATCAACTTCTTTTTCCGTTATTCTTTGTTTCCGCCGTGTCAATCCCCTCTTTTGCTTGTGCGCGTATGTGAATGGCGTCCCTCTTATTGTAGTCGCACGTGGGAGGTTTTTGTCGTCCTCGTTGTCTCGTATTGTCCTCGACGTCCCCTCGCCCGCTCGCTGCGATCACGACGGCGGCGGCTGGTGGTCCATGCGTCTCCTCGCTTGTAGAGCGCGTGTGCTTGCGTGCGTTACGGTTTCGCGGGTGGCCTATCCTACACATACGTGTCGCTCAACACCATCAGGTCCGATACAGGAGGGGACAGGTTTGGATGTAAGATCCAAGTTAAAGGGAACGATCGGATATCTCGAGGTATCGCATCCCAACCTTTCGATGTGACATTCGTAGTATCCAGGCTATAAGGTCGTGACGTCATATCTAAAAGTATTGCGAAATTACTTCCCTAATCTTAACTCGCGACTGCATCGCTTAGTCTCCCCTGTCCCCAAGGTATACGACTTTTTTAACCGATACAATATTTTTCTGTGTTCTTCCAAATAAGCTACAAAGTTCCCGCAAATTCTGATCTCCGGCGCCCCCCTAAAGCAAATTCTATTTAAATGTCACTGTTCGTGTGTGGACGCACTGACGGAGGTATCTGTAATGCAAAGGACCGTTATTCAGAAACATTTGTTTGTATATTGATGAACAAAATACGCCTGCTTGGCCCCTTGAAGTGCGGGACACAAAGGATTTGTGGGTTAGTTTTTGGGGATATTTGGACATAAAAAAGTATATTTTCTATTTGATATTTATTGTCCTCCACGTGACCATACGCAGTTTGTGCTGCTTTATTGACAATAATTTATTATTATTATTATTATTGCTATGTAGATTTGTTTTCATTTTGTTGCTTTCCTGAAACGTATGTTATGGGAGTGTGTTCTTTTTTAAACTAAAATTCGTTTCACTAAATAAGAAATCATGTAAGGTCAGGGGAACTCAAATGGACAGTTTTTACTTTTCTATTTGAAATGTTATAATGCGAGAAATATGGTTGGTTTTGAAATTTATTACTGCTAGGTTTGTGAGTATACTTCATACTTTAACGCGAATTTTCTACATTCCTCATGACACCTTATTTCTTTGAGTACTCGGCGATTCGTACCACAAGATATTCATACTTTTTAACGTGTGTGCTGTCATTATATTCTCGATTATTTTCCGATGATCGTATGACCACCATAGTACTTCGAGGGTTCATTTCATAGCGATTAGCAGTAAGAATTTTATGTCCCCGTAAACCCGCACCAAATTCAATTTCTCGAACAATATTTAAGTATCTTCCTGTACTTTGCAGTGTCGTTTCACACACATTAGAGTTGTCGCAAATGTCTCGTCGTAAACGAATTCCTTCGCCCCCCCCCCCACACACTCCGCTTTTCTGTTTCTCGAATACGTTCACTGGGACTATTCCTCAACACCCATGCATACGCATGCTGTAACTGAATGACTCAGCTGAATGCCTTTGCGGATAGAAGCGGCGGTGGCGGCGGCGCATTAAAATACAATTTGTCCAGAGTCACACAGCTGACGCGGTGAATCAGATTCCCCTCTCCCTTCTTCCCGTTCATTCCCTCTGCGCATTCGTAGCTCTTGTGTTGAAAGGAGAACCTTGTGTCCAAGGAGCATCGTCTCCGCGTGTCGTCATGCCACTCGAGGCAAGCATTCCACCGGGGTCTGAACCGGGGCGAAGTCATTCGCACTACATTCCTTTCTTTCATCCTTCGCACTTTTCTCTTGCTGTGAACTCCAAATGGCATTCTCACTTCGTCCAAAGGATAAAGATGAAGCCTGTCTCGTGACGAAATGCGATCGAGCACTCCTTTACTTACTGAAACAAGTTCAAAGTGGTTATACTAATCGAAGAGATGTTCACCGTATGATGGAGGGAAATAGGATTCGTGAACATGTTTTCTGAGGATATTCTTTCCTCCATCTAAATTGATAAATAAAATTTGTTATTTTATTCAAAAATAGTTCGTCACGTAACAAAAAAACATTCCGGGCTCATCGAATATAAGTGGTCGCCCACGTACGGAACAGCACTTCCAAAAACAGTGTTCGTCCAAGGCATTCCTTATCGCCGAAATTCAAGTTCGTATTTTATAAGGTTCTTTCATTACAGTTTCGTCAAACTGTCCCACAACGCGAAGGTTGAGTAGGGTAGAGCTCCGCAATTACGAAACCTCTGTGCAAGGTTGCCAGTATCTCTCTGCGGCTAGTTTGACCCCGGGATGGAACTCATTTTACGAGCAGGTTGAGAAGAGCTGGACGTTGAGGCGGAATGGAAAATCCCAACCCCTCCCCCGCCTCCCAGGGATCCAATTTCGGTCGACCAACCGGAAGTTCAGCTCTCTACCCACTTAGTCACGCTAACTCCCGTAGTATTTGTAGTGAAAATATTAAATGGAGATTACGATAGAAAAATTAACTACATTAACTAGCGATACAAAAGGACACGAACCGAACTCACTCTTGCGATGACGAAGCGGTAGTTCTCCATTTTAATTCTTATCAGACATGATTGACTATCTGTTCCATTTTAGAAGCATGTACATTGCTCCGAGGTTATGCAACGTGATGGTTTGTTCTTTCATGCGATAGAACACTGCATGTTTTTGTTAATTTTTGAACTGGTGAGCTCATACCCATAAAAATGAAACGTGTAGATTAAGTGATACAACGATAGTTTCACTACACTTATCCATTGTGAGTCTTGTTTGAAACCGTAGCATTCATTCCAACGAACATTATTAAAATTATTTGCAAGTCTATTTAATTTATATTTATTAGTCAGAGATTGTGGTAGTCTATAGGAAAGGGTTTCGCGAGTCGGATAAATTTCAGACTCTAGAATAGATAGAAAAGCTTGTAAATGTGCTTTGAGAAAAGCGTTAGATTTGAGAAAAGGGAGGAATATTTATTTATTTCACATCTTATTTAATGATGTGGGAGGTTCATGAATTGGGTAGGGTACGGTAACGAACGGGCATTGGTCTGGAGCAGGTTGTGGGAAAATCCAGCTCGAAATATCGCCTAATTCGAGCGGGTGATTAAACCCTATCTACCCCATGCAACAATACGTTGAGTATGCGGCGACGCTACTGTTATCAATATAATAATAATAATAATAATAATAATAATAATAATAATTATTATTATTATTGTTGTTATAATTATTATTGTTTTTTATAATTAGAAGAAGCGCTTGACATGTTTCGCGTACCCCCCCCTTATCCAGCTGTGACTTCACAAACAAAAAGCAATAATAATAGTAATAATAATAAAGTACTGGATAGAATTGTAACGAAATAAGAAACTGGATAATTCTCAATTAAAATTGAATGACATTTAAAGTTCCAGGTGTAGAACGAACTAGTGATGTCAGAAGGTAACCACATAAAAGATGAATTTATAGTGAAGAAAAGTTTAATGGAATTCTGAGATGCCACTTAGATAATCACTAATACCCGTGTGAGAGAGGTTGGAGAGCCCTAAAGCCCCGAGTAAAAAAAAGGATGCCAATGTGTGATGGCGTAGAGAGAAGGAAGATCGACGGAAGGGAATGTGGAGACGTCTATTGACGCATTCCAGAGGTCACGGATTTGAAACGCGGCCAGCTACAGCGCTGCGGGCGTCGTCGCGACGACGTTGTGGCGCCTGGATGCAGGTGCACGACGACAAAGCGGCGCCTGAGGTGTCTGCTTTGGGAAGCGCGTTCGAGTTCTACCCTTCTCTCGTCATCTCCCTGTCTTGAAGAGCACGCTTACGTTTCCTCCTCAGTTATTGTAATATTTTGCAAATACGTGTGTGTAGTTTCTGTTTGCGAAGGCAAAAAGCTATTTATCTTGCACATTTTGCTGATGTAATGGAACTGATGATTGTAGTTGATCGAAGTACTCTTTTTTGCGATTAATTAAATGTAACAGACAAGAATTCCATTTTTTCTAAGGCTTCCTACTAATAACCGTAATATTTGTAAAATGTACAGAAATTTTAGTATATTTTAAAAAAATTTGAATAAAAGAGCATAATTTTTTAGCTAATTTGATTACCAAATAATTTAGTCTGATCACTATCAAGAGAAATTGAAATTGTTTTTATCACAACACACATTTTATACGGTGGCAAGACTGCAACACACTAAGCTTCTTCGTAGATATTCCCCAGCCAGAAATCGCCAGTTTATTATTTATACGTGACTGAATGGTTGGTTATTGATGTCGCCATTAGATCAGTGGAAGGGGGCATTCCAATGCATTTGGCATTTGATGACATATCTAAAATACCTTCTCGTGGAATGAATACATTTTTATTGTTAATTATTCATACTGATTAAATAATATGTATTTAGATTTATATAAGAATTAGTAGTGGATTAAAAAGTGCTGAAAGAAAAAAGTAACAACCTAAATAGTGTTTTCGAGAAGAAAGAGAATATTTTGAGTGTCCTTCATCGACCTCAACTTACAAACATCAAAAATAAATTTAAGATGTACTTCTCGATAATGAAAAAAATTGCTTCGTATTTTTCGGGAGGGACCGTGAACCACCACTGGCATGACGTTCCGATTGGCCGACGCCATCTGCAATTTTCGTACCTGAAATAGTTTCACTTGTAGCTCTCACGACCTCTGCGCATCAAGTCGACCTATAGACGCCTCCGCGGTTCTTCTTAGCGTCGTCTGCGGTTTCAGTAGCCGCGTGTATTCAACAGCGTGTGCTCCTGTCTTTCGTTTTGTGTAGTGCGGTGGCGGTACATGTGTATTAACATGGATAACAGCTGCGGACGGAGCCGACGATTTACGGAACAAGGTTACGGCTTCTGCGTCCTTAGGGGCGAGGCGTGGCGAAACGAAAGCCATTGCCTCTCGCACTTCACGTATCGACACTCTGCGTCCAAGTGTTCGCATTCTTTGTTATTTTGTTCTCTTTCAACTCTTTTCTTCTACGATTAGTATCTTTATTTCTTGACTTTTATTTCTTTCGTGTTTTATCCCCAGATTTCCCCTCGCTGTTTTCTCCTTTTCGTTCTCCTGTTGATCTCTCCATTTATTTATCTGTTTCTCTTCTTTTTCCTTTTTCCAAGTCTCTGCTTTTTAGTTTTCCCTTATTATCTCAGTGTTCACATACTTCTCCTGTCTATTCAAGACCGAAATTTAAATATAAATTTATTGTCAGAAAAGCAGTTACAAACTGTCCCGACGACGTGGAGGACAATAAACTAATTCACTCTCCGGAAGCAAGCCAGGGACCAACCCTTCAATTCCTACGAAGGGCCCTAAGGCAGAGGCGGATTTAACATTTCAACAGACTCCTAACAATACAAATAGTTCGGTACGTGTTATAATATCAATAGAATACCAAAAAACGCATTCAGTATAAAAAAATATTTCACAAGTACATATTATTATAAACTATAGATTACTTTGAAAATATTCTTTATAAATCGTAACTATTATACGTTCTTGACTTCGTTTTCATGATTTTTTGTTATATCCCTCCCCTTCTCACAGAGTAACCTGTTTTCAATGTTCCTATTACAGTGTCAATCGTTACGATTTTTAAGTATAGCCCTCGCATTAGGAATGTTGGTAATAATTTGCTTTCCTATATTTTTTATTCAAGCTTTAGAGATGAAACTATGGGGAAGATTTTTGTCACAGATGACTGTTATGTTAACACGTATTCAATCAGTTTCTTGCTTGTATAAACTGGAGACAATAGCCTTAGTCTGATCCTCTTATATCGACAGCAGTGATTTGAATACGAAATTTGGGCACGCCCTTCCGGCCCACAGACATACTTGAGTGTCAGCGTCGAAATTCGTGGACGACGTGTATTGTGTTTTCGCGTTTCCTCGGCTTCACAATTCAATTTTTTGTTGCTTTACCGTATTTGTATTTTTCCCTATCGGTAGCTCAAGGTTAGTGCGCTCCCTTGCCACGGTGAAACCTCGAGATCGATACTCGAGGGAAAGGATTAATTAGAATTTTGTTTTTGTTGTTCATGAGTCTCGTATAAATTTATTATTATTATTATCATCATCATCATCTGCGTCTCATCGGCATTGCCATTCTTATGAGCAACACTCATCTTGATTACGCCTCGACATAGAGTGAAAGCGATAAACCATCATTCTAGTACAATGTAATGTACAATGACCATGAGGAAAATAATAAATTTTGAGACTGTTAATAATTGTGTACATAAAAGGACTGACTTGGAACATCTCAGTACAATATGGAGTGGACTTTTTAAAATTGGTTTCCCCTTTGTATATTATCTTTGCTCCTACTTTCTCATTCTCTATACACTACGAAGCACTCTTTCATTAAAACCAGCACAAAGAGTATGTCTGTCCTCCAACCTTTATGCTAAATCTTTTGTGTATTTTATTATAATAGGTATGTATTGCACTTTAACATTTATCATTTGATGGTATACTAAGTTTTATACTATTTATTGAATTGTGATGTATTTTTGTAGGTCTGATGAGGTCCCATCACATGAGACCAAACGTAAGTTTTATGTTACATAAGTATTAGAACAGTCTCGAAATTTACAATTTTTCCTTACTGCACATTGCAAAGGATAAACGAAACAATCTCCACCCACAATTACTTTATTACAGTGTAGTGCAGGTATTTTGGGAGGAAGAAAAATTCGAAGCCATCACTATTTGATTCGGACGATGGAGCATCGGTTTGGACACCTGTTCCACCTGGGGAGATCGGACAAATTAATACGCCTTTCTCGACACTGACGCCGGCGCGAAGGCCTGTCTTTGAAGTCTGTGCGCCAAGTTGGACCCGGCGAGAGCGACCCTCTCGGGCAGTCGGAAGTGCCTCTCAAAGCCGGGTGTTCGCGTGACTGTAAAAATTCGAGTTAAATAAACTGAATAAAAGCTGGTGATAGTGATTGGTGTCAAGTGCTCGCTTGGTTACTGAAACGGCTCATGGAAATGTTTCCGTGTAATGACGTCTCCCGTGTCGGTCCTTTTGGGTGTGCGACGCAGCGTTCTTAATGTAGTTTATAGGAGCCGCGTAATTCGGAGAAGTTCACTAAAGCTGTTTTCATGTAACCTCTTTGGGTTTGTTAATGACGCAGTTAAAGCTCCCTCCATTTTCTTGAGTGGAGAAGCCGCGAGTTTAACGAATTCTCACGTGCGATGGACGCCTCCACTGGTTACACTGTTCCATAAATGAATGACGCGATTTGAAAGAGACGCCTACTTTCGGCCTTTTTTATTGTAGACCCCGGACTTCTAATAGCTGTGGAGAGCACAACAAACATCGTAGAATAAAACAGTTAACGCCATTTGATTTGTAATTTTGTTCTGCATATACACGAGTGAAAAATTTGAATATAAATGATTATTTATTTTTCCTGAAATGTTCAAAACTCGTGATATTTTTACGCTTTTTGCCGATTCGTCGACTTTATTATTTTTTATAAAATAAATCAGGAGCGACAAAAATAATTCTTATTCGCCTAATGACCACTCTTGTGTTTGTGACATTTATTAATCTCAAGTTTGTACATTCAAAATATAATGAGTTAATTTTTTTCAAAAACTTAGCTAAAAACGTTGTGAAGGAATTAAATTTATATTGTCGCACTCGGAAGAATGCGATGGTGGGAATTGGTGTTTTTCTGCGATTTGTTTTGTACTCTTCGCAGCTATTTGAACTCGGAGGTCTATAATAAATAATCCGATAGTAGACTTAGGACGAAGCGAACCCAGTGTGTCATCATGGAGGATCATAAACAACGAAAGAAAGTGGTGGGGGAAATAAAAAATGCGAGTTTTTACGAATCAATTATTCCTTATTTTTCTCCTGTGACATTTTATTGCTGGCAAGGAAACATTATTTGGAGCTCTGAAGGGGTATGCATAAGTTACGTGTTCTGATAAGTGGGTGGGCTGTTGTTCTTCCTTTTTTTTTTTCTTCCAACTTGCGCTCGTCAGGTGGTCTTGCCCCCGGCTGGCCGTAAACGGAGGTCTCTCCTTCACAATGATTCGCACATTTATTATGTTTTCTCTTCCTTCCTTTTGCTTCTTCGCTACACTGATTGGGCGTTGTTTTGCATCGGCCGCCAGCCAACCGATGCTGCTGCTCAAGCACACCAATACCAAGACCTTTTATACGCTACTCGCTGAGTCCCCGCTGCCTCGCTTTAACTCTGCTCTTTCTTAGCGGATTATTTCGATAATGTTTCGTGTCAAGCTCTTCCCAAGTTTTAGGGGTGTCGTGCACCTCATCAAAACATTTCAACCCCTATTTCACCCCGTTAAAAGTGGATTTTCGTACAATCCTATCTTAGCGTACATCTACACCCTAAGAGAAACCTACCTGCCACATTTGAAGTTTGTAGGTTTTGTGGTTTCTGAGATTTCGTGATTAGGCAGTGAGTGGTATTTCATATAGAGAGATTGTGGAGTACTTTGCTTTCTATTCTTGTTATTCTTTCGCACCAAGACGAGGAGCCTATCTAGTTTGCTTTTAGACCTTTTATTCGCGTTACTTTTTTGAGACACGTCATTCCGTAGTGAAAGAATGCTTTGTAAAGTGTCGCTTTTAGTACAATCTCTAATCTCCGTTTCATTTCATTTCTACAAACGAACATAAAGTTTGGGAACCAATAAAACGAACTTGATAAGTGGAAAAACACATTTATACTTCGAGAAAAATAATTTGTGTAGAGCCGATTTTTATTAGCTCTTGAAGATACTAAATTGTTTTATTAATTTGTTTTTCCTCGTATTTTATTCTCCAAACATGGAAAACTAAGTGTTGATTATAGCACCCCAATGCTTTCTTATGAGCATACAGGGTAATTTCCGACTTTTAACGAGGGTATATTGCGTCCGGTGTAATTGTGTACTTAGTTGATAGAAGTGCTATTCGACGAAAACGATTTGATTGTAGTTTGACTATTAAACTCATCACGATTATTGCAACTTCTTTCGCAAACAATGAGCCTCATGTATATAATTAATTTCTTAAATCTAATTTCTTTCTCGTTGTAACCATGTGTAATAATTTTCTAAGCATTTTATTCCGTTTGTGTGCGTATTTTATAGATATTGATGATTTTTTTAAACTTCGTATTATTGAATTGTGAATGTATTCTTTTATATCTGCCATCGAGCATTACTCACTAGCAGACTAATAAATTATTATTATTATTATTATTCGCTGGAAAAGTGGTCTTATAACTCTCCCCCTCGCTCTCTAGCCCCAGCCGTATCCCAAAAGTGAATATACATTTTCGTGTCGAGTATGAGACTAATATATATCCGCCCTCTCTTTATTAATATCTTGAATATGCGAATACCCCTAGTGTTTGATTTGTCATTGAAATAGACATGGATAATATTTCTTACCCTACTTGCTTTCCCTGCATATCCCCATGGTGCTTGCGACGCAACCTGTCTTATTTTTGTCGTGACTGCATTCCGATCAAAGAAGGCTTTTAGTCGTTCCTGAGTTTGAACCTCGGACCTTCGTGTGTTACAGAGAGAGAGAGGAGGATGAAAGTAAAGACGAGGCAGCTGCTGCCGATGGTCCGAGGTCTGGGATTTACTCCGCTTGCGTTGCCAAAGGATATCTATGTCTGTTGTGCTCTGAGTGCTTTGGGTGTGACTCCGCTCCTCCGAAAGACTCCGAACGAGACTCGAACCACAAAGCGGGGGGGGGGGNGGTTATGCCTTCGACGACACGAGCAATGAACAATGTCGAATTTTGGACCTCGCAAAAATATTTATTGTTTAATATCAAACATTAAATTATTTCGGAAGAATGATTATTAGAATGATCTCGGAAGTACGACCGTTTCTAAAATTAATTTTATCGTTATAATCAATTTCGTCGTAAATGTGAAAGACTGATACACTTTGCGAATCGAGAGAAGTTGCGGAGAAAAAAAAACATTCTAAGCAAAACAGTTCAGTGTTGTAATGTATTGCACTACCAGTATATCAAGGCTTGCTCGTAACAGACAAGTCTTCAACATAAGATGACCCTCAAAGTAAGTTCTGACCTGAAAAAATAAAGTGTATTCTTTATGGAATATCTTTCCCGTTATTTATCCTGCGAAAAAAAACAAGCGTTAGCTCGATATCTTCTTTGATGAAACTGCGGCATACATAATTGATGAAGCGGCGGAATTCATTTTTCAGTGCGTTGCGTAATCTTATAGAGTTCCTTCTTCCCTTGTTCGCCAAGAGGCCGTATTTCATTCTTTCGCGCATGCGCGGCAGGCGGCGCGGGACCCTGGGGCTCTGGCCAATATCGCGATCAAATACGCGAGGCGTGACGGGTCTTCCAGTTCCCATTCTCATTACGAGATGCAAACATGGCGAGAGATGTTCGCTACTGAGTATAAATACGAAGGAAACAGGTGCTTTTGCAGACCTTAGGAGTCAGTCGGCTTTTGCTACCCCCTCCCCACCCATCGTCATCCTATCCCTTCTTCCACCCGTCAGTAGATCGGTCGTACGAAAATTATGTGTAATACTTTAACATTCGCTCTTAATACGTATTTGATACCTAGTAGTTAGTATATAATGTATTCTCGAATAGGCCAACTAAGAACCACGATGACGAGTGTTAGTAAGGCTCAATTCTCTGTGTGTTGTACTCAGTAACACATCGTGAATTTTACAGAGATCGGAGGAACAGCGTCTAGATAGGATCCAGATTGCTGTATCCGAGTATTACAGCTGCGGTTGATAACCGCATAGGGTGAACTTTTCATACGTCTCAGCTATTTAAACTGAGACATGGAAATAAAAAAAACACAAATTTATCTTATCCCACCGGGTATTGAACCTGGGATGACGTGCAGAGCGAGCAATCAATCACACCGTAGCCACGGAGGGGCTGTTAGTATATGATATATTAAGATACGTTATAAATAGATGAATGGGTCATTATTTCCGTGATATGTAATTTATTTATATTGATGATGACGATATACAAATAGATGTAAGCTTTCTTCGATTACCGAAGCCAATAAAAATGTTTAAGAAAATACCTCCACACAAGTAAAATAGGTATTAAAATACTAGGCATTTAGATCTGAATAATAAAGCACTTTACAGATTTTTACATCACACAAACAAACGTAATATTTCTTCTTCTAAAACCTGTCGGTAACTCATACAAAATGACAACTTTCAAGAAGAATATATTTTTGTCTCAGTCAGAAACATGAGAAATTAGTTACATTTTTTCGTGTTGATGTATTGGGTTATTTTATTCAACGACCACCGTCGCCCCCCCCCTCATATGTCGGCTGCACTGGACACACGAAGGAAGTTTGCACGTCATATATCGCTGCTCTGCGCCTCATTTGCTGTCTCGAGGTTCTACTCAGAAGTCACATCCAAGATTTTTTTAATTATTGGAGTTATATATTCGTGTGTTTATGACCTTCGTAAGTGCACCGAGGTGAGAGAGAGAGGCCTTGGGTTATTTGTCGGTTGACGTCCCGCGGTGGGGGGTGGGGGAGAAGCGAGGAGGGCGTCAGGGAAGCAAATTAATATTTTATGTGGCGCGTCATTACTGTCTTGTCAGAGCTAAGAATATCAGAAGATTTTGATGCGTGTCCTTAAATACTTTGACGTCAATATCAATCTGACTTGCATGTTGGTGTGTTGACCATACGCGACAAATTAATACGCGCACTCTGTGGAAGTTCTTCGTGTGTATTAGTCGTGCTGTGGACAGAAATGAACTCGCTGCAGCGTTGTGTCTGAAATTTATGTTAGTGCTTTGTGGTCTTTAATAGTCTTCCGCGTTCGCGATGGAACAACGCTGTGGGAGGGAGGTGTGCGCTTCGCCCTATGAACGCGCTGAAAGACACTTTCACAAGTTTCCTACTTCAAAGCCGATGCCGGTGTAAAACGATTGGGAAATGAGGTAATAGAAACATTTTCACGCACGGTCCTAGAGAGGACTGATTTTGGGCTCCCGCAAATCTTAAAAGATGCAGCTATTCGTATTTTTAAAAGTAATATAAATTAATTTTCAATTTTTATTTTCTAAGGTAACGAAAATTACGACGCTCGAGCGTTTTTAACTTGTAAATAATTATTTTAATATTACAAATTATTTCACAATAAAACTGAAAATAATTTTTTTCGTTATATTATTCAAAAAATTAGAACACTTCTGTTTAAAAAATTCTTATTAAAGAGATAATTGAAAGATCGAATGCATGAAGAGGTTAAGTAACATGTAAGATGAGAGATAAATGAGCTGGAAGTTTATGCGCTGCGTTTCTTGAATGAGAAATAACAGTAATAGTTTAATGTTGATATTCAGGACAGCCTTTGAACAGTGATTTCATATTCTTATGTCTCTTAATAATGAAAACAGTGCCATAGCAAAAATTGAAAAGTTTAAAATCTTTTTTTGACTGACATGAAACGGATCTGTGGCGAGATGGAACATCACTAAAACCCTTATCCATCCTGCTATCTCAGTTCTGCTAATGTGTCACTTATCGCCTTCGCTCTTTTAAACCTATTTTTTTGTGGGCCATCAACGAACAAAATGTGCACCCCACCCAACAAAAAAAGTACAAAATAAAAGGGGTTCGGAGTATTAGGCGTTGCTTAGCACACGGAGAGGAGTGACGAAGTCTTCGTTTCTTTATTGACTAAGTACTTCCAAATTTTTTTTTAACGTTTCCTGGAGGATACACCTGTGTGTTCATCATGACGAACCATTGAAGTAACGCGTAAAAGATAGTTTCAAAATTTATTTGAAAATTCTGCGGTGAACGATGTTTTCCGTCTTGAGTTGAAACACGTGTTATAAACCGGGCGTAAACCGCTTCGATTCGAGATAGCGTTTGACGGAAATGAAGTTTGTTTCCTCTCTTAACGAACACACGTGGACGGCGTAATCTCGTCACGTTTGAACGACGCACGGAAACGTTTAACGCAGAGGAGTGTATTTCCTCCTGGGAATTATGCCATTCATATCCCACCGCCATCAAATCATTCTTTCACGCTAGGATGTGATCATGAATGAACAAAAGCGTAAAATGACGTCCTAATTTATCTCTATCTAACTGGGGTTTCTGATGAGATCTTGCGAGATGTACTTCCGTATTGTGAATGGTGCCTGTGTGCCTCAGACATATGAGGAGCTACATTTTATCATTGTTCAATACATTAGAACCCGTCTGGTCGAGACCGAGAGCCTGATCGGTTACCCGTATGACCGGTTAATCCGGGGTTCCCGTGATAAATCGATTTTATTTCTAAAAGTACCTACAATTTCATCAGGTTATCACGAATAAACAAGAAAATGACACGTAATAGCAACTTATTTTATTGTTCTGTGTGGACGTACATTCATAAACGAACACGAAAAATTTGGTACATAGAAAATACTTACGTACATTTTTATTCATAGAAAAATATACTCGGAAGTAAGAGGGGAATCAAACTCACGAACTCCCCCCCCCTTTCCCCGTTCTACAACGCGAACACGTTGCGCCCCTGACGTCACTATGTCAGCTGCACTGAAAGAGAAAGGAAAAAATGTTTCATCGGTCAGGGCGGTTAGGAGGGGTAGTATTGTATATGTATACTCTTGATGATAAAATTTAATAGAATAAAACATTCCAAAGTTTTATCACACGTATTCAGAGCGTTCTTAAATCAACCTATAATGCAGCTCATGAGAGGTGTGAGATGTATAAGAATGGGATGCAGCAATTGGTACAGATTTTACCGTTTAAGTAATCGCAAAGTTGGTAAGTGAAAAACACATTTAAACCGTAGCCTCACAATCGGAATTTATTATAAATCGTTTTATTTCAACACTTCTGTTTCATAGAATCCTGTCCATAGAATTATCGTCATAAGACAGGATAATTTGAATAATAAGAAAAAGTAACTATTATTCCACGTACTGTAGAGAGAACACTTTAGAGATATTGCATATGCATAAGTTACAAAAATATTTACATAACACCGAAAAAAGGAAACATATCACGTGCCTAGCAGACCTCTTACCCTTCAAGTTACACGTAATATGCCTAATTGATTACAAAAAAGAGAAGGAAGGAAAGAATAAATAAATAACGAAATCGATGGACTGCTTCGCAAAATAGGTCACACAAAGACTATCTGGTGTAATGCTTTTCTTCTGTTGTTGAATAAAGAAGTGAATAGAAAACGTATTTCGAGCAGAAAATTGATAGGGATAGAGGAGTCTCTCATGCACCGAGAGGGAAACACATGATGTTGGATGCATATCCGAGTTGAACGAAGCAGCCATGCACACTTCTCGTGACAGCTACAACGTCCATGTCACAAAGTGGAAGAATTGCCGCTGTCCTCTCCGGTGAAGAAGCCGTGATCCTCCTCCTCCTCCTCCTCCTCCTCCTAAGCGTTATTCTGGTCGAGTTACTCTCCTCGCGTCCGTCCTTCGCCCTGTGCCCCCGTCGCGCCTAATTAACGAGCGCATCGACTCTGAAGAAAGCGAAGCGATGGACGATCGTATACGCCCAACCCATCCACCGGCGCGTGCTCCCTTCTGGGATTTGGGCCACGAGGCATGCTTGGGAAGGGGAGATGTTGGGATGACCAGGAGCTTAGGCTACCGGAGTAGATGCGGGAAACGACGTATAGTTTCATCGAACAGGGTGTGAACCCCCGCTCTGCCCCTCAGCGATATGGCGGAGGCGAAGACTTGACCACCGTCTTCGGTGCTTGCTAACAATTTTATTGCTAACGAAACATTTTTGAAACGTAGATCACTTTGGATTCGAGTGATTTCTGAAACGAATTATGTTGCGAGTTTGTGTTATTTCCATTGCAACATTGTTTACTCCCTGCGATAATGTGATCTCTTCGGGAGATTGTGAGTTGATGCCCCGGTTTCTTGAATTGGCGACTGTGTTGTGTTGTTCACTCTATCTCTCTCTCTCCCTTCCTCCCTCCATGTATATTATTCCCTTTAAGCCACATCGGAAGAAATATGAATAACTAAAGAAACAGCGAAGAAAATAACGAAGTAAATGTATAGTCTCCGGACCTGAATTTTACATTATTTGCTGTACATTTGTTCTAACAGGTTCATGAATGCTGATTATCAGACCTCTTATGATGACCTCCGAAAGTTTTCCATTGTCAACTTCTTAACCAATAAATGCCGTTTAATCCATTGTATAAATGTATTTACTATTTCATATCCGATTTCAATCAACCCGTAATTCCGATTTTGGAGAATCTAAAATATTCAACACAATACGTTTTTCAGTTGAACATGAAATCATCAACCATTAATTCACCTTAAATCTGTCAATACTGACTTTCCATTTTTAATTTTAAAATAACTTTTTATCGAAACATTTTAATTTCTTTGAAGTTCGATCACTTTTGGTGTGGGATTTGACGAGTAGACTTCTCTGAATTTGTGGATGAACGTTCCTAGAAGTCCCAAATGATTCTAGGATTGAAAACTACGAAGTTCGAATTCACTATTTAAAAAACACTGATGATGCTTCCTAAGTAATTTATTATTATTAGTAGTAATCGTGTTATTACTTTTTCATTATACGAGAAATAACGTACATCAAAAAAATGCGACGTTATCTGAAATAAAAGACATTCATGTTTATTTATAAATGTACGTAAATAAATAGTTTGTGACACCTAAAAGGCTTCATCTAAGACAACTTGCACCGGACAGCTTGAAAAATAACCCGCCTTCGCCCCCTGCAAAGAACGGTATTTATACAAAAGAGGACCATTCATCCGCTTCACGTCATATTACGTCGCGTTCCGCATCGGCGTATTATTTAATCCTTGATTCAAGAGTTATTTATAGAGGTTATTCCCGTTTATCGCACCGCCATGCTCTTCTATCACTCAGTCCGCGCCTCGCCGTCACTTGCGAGCTCGCGTGTTGTCTCGCCGCCACCGATTGCGTGAGTGTGCTGGGAAGCAAGTGCTGTGTCAGCAGCAGCACGCAGCGGGTGGGCGACATATCTGCACTTGCGTATTTCGTGGGAATGTTTTCGTTGATTTTCTTCTTCTTCTTCTTCTTTCCTTCCTTGCGTCGCGACGGAACAGGACATGCGCGTGCGCAGAAGTGTGAAGGCGCGTGCGCGAGACAACCGCCGCTGTCGTGTGAGGGATTCCTCGACTGATGAAGCATTCGTTGCACAGCTGGCGAAGGGAGGTTTCGTCTCGTCTCTGAATTGCGCGCGTGCCGCAAAAGCCAAAGAGCACCTGTTGGGAACGTGCGTCGCTTGACGAACGGATTCCGTGGCGCAGAAGAGCGTACGTCGAAGTCACTTCGCTGGACACGTGAAGGAAACACGGAAAAATGCGTCCCTAACGCCATCGAGAATGCGCTCGGTGCGAGGAAGACGTACCTGTTCCGCGTACAGCGAGCGATGATGATGGAAGGCATGTCCTGGCCAAGGGCTGAGAGGTGGTGCGACGTTGGCACTGTTGTATCCCATGCCCAAACCTCCACCCGCTCCTGCTCCTCCTGTTGCGGTGGTTGCGATGCCCGTCGCCGTACTACTACTCCTACTACTACTCCCTTGCGTGAACTCGAGCGCCGGTGCCGATGCCGCGCCGCAGCCGATGCAGCAGAGCACGAGGGCCAGCAAGCAGGCGCGTCGCCTCCACCGACACCACATGCTCTCTGGCTGAGCGCCTCGGAGCGCCTCCTCGCTCCTGCGCCCCGCTCGCTCACACACTCACTGGTCCGCCGCCGCCGCCTCCTTCGCTGCCCCCTCACTCACTCCGCCCCGCGACGCAACAGTCGAGTGCCTGCCTGCCTGCCTATGCCTATGCCGTCGCTGCCAAGTCTTTGCTTTGCGTTGCCGGCCGACGACGGACGCCGCCGCTCTGGCCGCCGCCACTTCGCATCGGCCACTGGCAGCAGCCTCCTCCTCCTCCTCTATGTCTTGTGGCAGCGGCGGCGGTGGGTGCCTTGCTCAGCCAGCAGCCGTCGTGGAGGAGAAGGCTGCGGCAGTGGCTGCTGGCTGGGTGGATGCGTTTGTCCCCTTCTCCTCCTCCGCCTTTGGCATCGGAAGAAGGCCTTTGCTTCTTGTGAATGGCGCCTGCCTTCAGCCACCACCTGCCCTTCCGCCTTCCTCTTCCCTCCCTCCCACGTGGCAGCGGCACCCGACGAAAACTCGATTTTGTTGCTAATAGTATTTGCATTGACCTTCATATTATTCTTCACGATTTCAATGCAATGGAACTATGCTATAAAGATGTCTCTTCGTGTACTTTGTCCTTGAACGATCAGGGAGACCGGAAAAGGTTGAATGTATGTGGGAGTTGAATCTATCTTGTTGGTTGGAAGGGGAAAGGACAATAATTATCCAGAGGATTAATGTGTATTCTTCTGCTTAGCTTAATATCATCTGTATAAGAATAGTATGTGATGGTGAAACATTCATCTACACTAATGAACAAGTTCATGTTCCCTCTTATTCTAAATTTGACGTGTATTATTCTGTCACCATGTGGATGGATCAAAGTTCCGAGAGAACACAGTATTTTAAAGTCTAGTTGATTGTGCATTGAAAAAAATATAGCTGACTCGTATAGAAACTCGATATCGTAGTACATTGTGGGTCAACTTTATTTCTGGTTGTCGCAACATCACTATTGTTCACCTCACATGGTTGTACCAACTTAAGAATCTGGTTGCAGTAAATACTAAAGGAATCCTGGGTAATGAAGCCATCTTTGCGTGTTTACGTTGTATAAATATCTCGTGTTCTAATAAACTTATAGTTCTAATTGATATATCTTAGTGTGCCAGCTTCATAGCTCTAATTGATGCAACAACCATACAAATCTGGTAATGAGCATAATGTCACGTTTTTTCGTGTTTCGTAATATTGGCCAAATCCAGAGCTCTAACTAGTAAAAGAAAAAAACATGTAGTACTTCGTTTTGAATTTTTATTAATCAGTTTTATTAACGTAAGTCGTTTTCGTAAGAGCTTGATAACATCTCAAAAGAAAACACTATATTTTTATCATCTGTCATTCCGTGGGTAAGTGTAATGAAATGGCGTAGGCGACCCCGCACGTATCCTGAGAGCAGGCGATCTGGCAGTGTGCCGTCGTGTCTGTGTCATTGGGATATTATACGATAGTGCTTGAGGCAATCTGCACAACTCACTCCTCGCAGACTCTTTTGCTTTCTTTGCTTCCAGCGTCGTTTTTTGTTTTGTTTTGTTTTGTTTTGTAAGTTGTCTTTGATTGTCAAGTTCATTTCGTTTGCTCTCAAGCGATAAGAATGAGAAGACAGCTCGCTGTTGATTTCCGTTCATTAGCATATTTAATGTGGTTTGACATGTCCTTGTAATGACTTCAGATTGTGGTATTTGTCGTAATTGCATTTCTACTTTTATTTCGATCTTACCGTAGTATATTTTTGTTCACGATAATAAATCCTTGTGGCCACTACGAAGATACGTATTATTGCTTTGAGATTTCTCGGTTGTTTCTACCTTCAAAATCACGTCTACTTTTTACAGTTTTCAGCCAATTGTTTCTTAAATCTTTAAAGTTGTCTGTAAGATATATTTCAGTAATTTGCTTGCCAGTCATTCACAAATTTTAATTTCGTGACAATAAAACGACGGTTTGAAATTTCTTGAGCACGGGGCGAGTACACCGTAAAAAAAAAAGAAAAAATCCGTCGGGACTCAACTTGTCATTCAAGTTAAATTACGTTAAAAAAATCTCGTTGGCATTTCCTGTCAACGAAGCGTCATAGATACCAGTATGCTACAAAGGAAATCCATCTGATGTATTGTAATGATTCGCGACGTGGAATATTATATTTTTCATAAATATGACTGATGATCCATGTTTATTGATATTACGCGAGAGTAACAATTCAATTGTGTATCGTCGTTTGATTTCACTTTGGTCTTTTTTCTGAAGTGGGATTTACGGGGACATGGGTTGGCAGTTTCTCCCTCAATAATATTTCGTACACTTCATGTTAAATAGATTAAGACTTACGAGTTTATGACGAAACAATACTTTATTTTGTGTATTGTACTCATGTATAATAAAGTTGTAAGTCTTAAATTACTTATTTATTTTTATTATATAATGGACTTTAATAGTAGTAGAATTTGATGTCGAAAGTGCGCAAATTTAGAAAAGTATTGTTGCAAACAAAACAGTTTTTTTGCAGTTACACTTTATTTAAATTGTGAAGATACATTTAATTAAACAAGAGTTCAGTTGACTTTAACTGTATGGCATCGCGTTTACGTTCTTTTTATTTTATTTTACTACTTACCAAAATTATGTACGAATTCTTCGCCCAGAAAGTTTTTATATGTTCGGTATGTATCAAGTAAAAGAGATGTTTGTATAAAAATGATGATTTTCAATAAAATATTAATCATTGTCATAAATGCGTTTGTAAGTTCTTAAAATTGTGTGGAATCTGAAAGCTTTGTGTATATATTTTTTTCTAGAATGAAATATATTGAATAGAATATTGTATATGTGTGACAGCTAATAAAACTTCAACTACTCACGCATAATTGAAAAAGTGTGTGTGTATATTTAATATATACATACATATACAATTTATAAACACAAGATATACATTCACTGACATTTATAACATGTATATGTGATACCTCTCCTCCTCCCGAAATAAAATCCTGGAAACGGTCCTGCAATAATTGAGTGTCCGCGTATCTCACGGAGCTTTGACTATCTGAGGGACTATCTATCTCCGTAGCGTGCGGAAAATCACTTGGAGATTAACTTGTCAAGGCGCTTTCCGAAAGCTGATCAAATAATCAAAACAGATTACGCGTCAAATGTTGATTTTTTGTGGAAATTTTCGATCGACGCATCTGTCAGCACTTTCCATCTTAACTTCAACGATCTGATCACATTGACCCGTGGCGACAACTTAGATGGTTTTCTGACATAATTGACTTGATGGTTTAGTATAAATCATGAACAGATGTTGTGAAAAGTTATGTTTTACCGGAGCGTTAATGCAACTTAGTGATACGGGATCTTTGGTTTGTCTCATAAATTCAATAATCTTGTTACTCGAAACCGTCATGTCAGATATGTTCCGTTTCTTTGAGAAATGAGGCCAGAAAAGTGAACATGTCTTGATGTATATTGAATGTAGCAGTTACAAAAATTTATTTTATTTTCGTAATTAAATTTTGGTCAACAATAACTTTTGGAATGGAATTTTGATGTTATTCAATAAATTGCGAGTAAGATGCATCCCAAGAATTGATCATATTATTGTTGTTACCTGGTGACGTCTTGAGTAGAGCTACTTGAGAAGAGTCTTGTGTGTTCCCCACGCGTCTTGTGTGTTCCCAATGACGACGACGTTAAATGACTGACCTACGGCGTTGGTGTTACGAGGTTTTAAACCATGAATTACGAAGTTGACATTTGCTAAGCATGAGGAATCAGTTAGGGAGAGATGATTTCAATAAATTAACATTTCACTGCCGGAGAATATATTTTCCAAGATCTAAATATAAATCTGTCACTGTCCTTTCGAAGGATTGCGATACAATTATTATTATTAATATAAACTATTCAAAATTGAAAATAATTTTCTTCAAAAAGTTGAGATTGTATATTTTTTCTGTTGTTCATAAAAAAAAACTTATCGTGAGTTCCGATGAGATTGGGGTTAAAATGAATTTCAGTTACACTCCGATGAAAATTAAGCTTCATGGATCACGTAGATATTTTTCTCGGGTGTTTTAGGTTCGCATAGTACTTTTCGAACATCCTCTGACAAAGGATTTCTGATTTAACGATTCAAAGATTAAACTTGTGAAATACGCGAAAGAACAGGATATGACGAAAGAAGCAAGAAGCATTGTTTGCTGCCGTGATATTTTTCGAGTGTGATGCTTCTTGTAATTCCTAAAACCTTATTTTATAAAAATTAATGCTCAATCTATTCTAGAGTAACTTACGATCTTTTATTACTATTATCCATCCTGTTCACGACTTTGTCGGTTTGTTGTGGTTGGAGGAGTCAGAGACTCGTGGCGGTCTCCTTTGGGATGAGGGATGTTTTCGAAATGATGCTCCATCGACACCCTCCCACCCCCGCCCCCCTCCGCATCAACCGTCCCCGGGGGCGACACGTGGGACGCACGCGCGCGATGTCTAGACGGGTGACGTTCGCTTCCCCAGTCCCCGCAGCTCAAGGTTTATCAAGAAGTGCGACTTCTCGCCCCAGGGTGGTCGACGTCGCAACGGGTGCGGGGACTGGAGAGGGGGGGGGTGGCAGTGTGCGTCGCCGGCCGGCCGGCCGGACGACCTTGCGGCTCCCCGGGCTCGTTTGTTAATTTTGCACCTGCCCTTTCGCCACGCTCCGAGAGGTGTCTTTGTTTTCGGAGGCTTCGCTTCAGTGTTTTTTAATGGGCGGTGCACTCCAGAGGTCCTCGTGAAAAGTTCGTCCTCCTCTCTCTGTATTGATTCCGTATGTGGTAGTGCAGGAGAGTTTTTGTGCTCCATCGTGTTGGTTTGCAACCAACGACTACGATGTCTATACATTTTTTCCTTACTTCTGAAATACGTACTATCTAACTTTCCATATGATTTTTTAACTCGCTTTATTAGGAACGTAAAACAGTATTTAATTTTCGTAGGATTTTAGACTTCTCTGGGTTGCTGTATAATGCTTAGTGCTTTTACAATCAAATAACTTCTCAAAATTTAGGATTAGGCATTGAAGTAATGTTGTCCAATGTTTCATTAATTTCTGCTAATATTTTGTATCAATTTGCCTGTACTTTATACTATTGTATTCTTTACTTGGTGAAAGTATAATTTGATAGAGGTGATGATGCGTTTTACGTAGGTGAAGGTGCGGATAAATGGCACGTAGAGATCGCAGTCTGGTCACATTGGAATGGGATTTTGAATGAAACTATTCTTTGATTATTTTGTTTAATAATATTTATTATTATTACAACTGACTATTGCGCTACGAAAATATTCATTTTTCCATAGATGTAAAAGAGCGAACTTTGATCCCATTTTTAGTCTGGATTTACTTTTTAAATGCTTCTGAAATTACTGCTTAGAAAACTCTTGTGTTTGAATTGGTAAGTTTATTATTATTAAGACGCCCCTTCATAGTCTTTGCCCTAACAGACTCTAAATTTTCTTGAAACAATCTTTATCTGTATTGAGGTTATTGTTTTATCTATGTAAATTGATATGTTTAACTAATATATTTTATTCGATGAATTTGTTATAATCTGTCTTTTCTTTCACGAGAGATAATTCTATTAAATTTAACGATTGAAAAAAAAACAATTTATTACAATTATAAATTTAAAACATTAAGTTTCTGCAATTCCAATAATGCAGAGTTGCTGCTGAGTTTACTAATGAGAATTTCGTCTGCTCTTAATAACATGAACTTGAACCAGTAATTAGTGTATGTGGCGCGGGGGGGGTGCGTTCTCGCTTTGACCTGTTAAATTGATTTATTATGAGACGAGGTTCAAACCATCTGTTAGTGCCCTGCTCTATTACAAAGTAAAGAATTGCTGACAAATGCCCTGTGTTATAGTATATTGCGTGGTATACAGCTTTTCTGGTGCTTCTTTTATCTCATTGCAATGTAGCGATATTCTTCGTTCAAGTGGGTGTCATAAATGCATTGTAGTATTTAATTACTTCTTTTGATGAATTATGAACGGTTTTTTTTATCATTATATTTATACTTCTCGACGTCTTAACACGTGTAGTAATGGGACTCCCGCGCAGTATTTATAAGACGTAGCGTGGTGGAATGCAAGTTGTGAAGGAAATGTGTTAAGTGTGTAACGGCCGAGGATTGTTGAAGACATTACTTCTTAGTATCCGTTAAATCTGTATGCAAACGTAATTGAGAATGTGTCTGTAGGTCATTCGCATGTTCACACAATACGAAGGAAGCATTGGCGACTCGACTCCTTCGTCTTGGATAGAGTTCTTAAAAAAAGTGAACGGCGAGCGACGTCTGAGACCTCTGCGTAATTTGTCATAGTCTACTGCACGTGTCGTGCGTGCTCGCAAGGCACCGGCTTCTTTTCAGTAGACTTTTCAGAAGGGAAAGAGTGCCAGTGATGCTTAGTGGGGTAGCGTTTTTAAGGGAGAGGAGTTATGAAAACTTCCGCATGACATTTTCTGTCGTTGGCGTTTCTCTTTCCCTGAGGATTCTATCCGTGGAGCGGAGTCCTACTGTTGTTGCCGTGGCGACGCCAAGCGCGCGTCGGAATGACCTCATTCAGACAGACACAAAAGCTTGCACCGGAGATAATGCTTCGGAGGAGAAGGAGAAAGAGGATGCACAATAGCTGTCACAAACACTTCCTTCGCATCCGTCAGCGCGTATAGTAGAATACACGCGTGGTGTTAGACGCTTCAGCAAGACCACTTTATCCACGAACCACTGGACGCCTTCCGAGTCGCCTCTTTAAAAGAGTCAATGTGATTTTAAAATTTGGTGCCCAGCACTTATTTACACTTTTGTGGTGTTATTGATTTTCAATCTTTAGAAATCTATTCCGTAGTCGACGACTATGTTATATTTCGATTGGTACCTGAATAAATCGATTTTTTTCAGAGATATATAAACGTTCCTAGTTGTTTTTGGGGTTCAGTTCATCTGTACACCAAGCAACAACAAAAATTATTGGGCTGTACAGTGTCTTATCGGGTGGCGAAAGATTTGCAGAAGCACAGCGGAATGAGGGCCACCAACGTTCAGAGAAAAGAAAGTATTCAAAAAACAGATCGGTGAATTATGTTGCTTCCTTTCTACCGAGACTATTGCGCCTGAATTCTGCGTAATTCCCTTTATCCCTCCCTGATGGGGAAATCCTTCGAATGAACAACCCAAGCGCCCCCCCACCCCCACCCCGCCCCTGTTTGGACCGTTCGACTGAACCGTGCCTCGAGGCGAAGGCTCTATTTGCAGAAAGTGCTGTGAAGGCCGCCTCCTTTTTGACAGCAGCAGACGCCGAATATGGATCCCAGACGCAGCACAGAGGATTACTCGCCTTTACCTCGAAGTAGCCCCCTCCCCCAGACAGGGAATGAAGTTATACCATTTTCTTTGATTGAGTGGGTTGGGGAGTGTCAGAGCGAGGCTGTTTTGAGGAATGAGGATGGGGACTGTGGTGGAATTTCGGGAGAAGAAAACTGGAGAGGATACGAAATATGTCAATAAAACAAAATTGATGCGCGTCTCAAAACTGTAAATTCATATCTATAGCGAATAGAGAAAAATTATAAGATTTTGGATTTATGGCGAGTGATTTTATGATGTAAAGAATTTTTTTTCTCGTGAAACATGTGAAGCTCGCAAGTTTTACTTTCTCATATTGGTAGTATATGGAAAGTATTTACTCTTGTAATATTTGCGTGCAATCTAACAGGGTTTGATTGAAGAATGTTAAAAAATTGCCCAAAATAATAATAGCACGCTTGGTTTTGGAATTTACTTTTATACGATTTTTTTTGCAATATTTAGTATATATTGTATTTATTTTATAATGAAGTCTCTCAAACCTTAATCCCCATCTGTTCTGAATGCATTAAGGCGGCTGACTTTCGCAATCTCTATTACGGAGTTCTTCAATCTAACTTTCTTCCTCAACGTTACGTCGGAGGAGCGTCGTATAAAACTTGGACGCATTTCGTTTGCATTCATCACGTGAGGAACAGAAGACATGGTCCCGGTGGGGGCAGAAAAAAAATTTGTTAGCTTTTCACTTCAATGTCCCAGTTTATAAATAGCTCTGACTACTGAAAAGCCAACCTTCCTTCCTCTATCCAGCTCCTCCTAGTATCAATAACTCTTAACTATTACTAACCCCTCCACGTGGGCCAAGTTGTAGGTAAAAGCAGCTAACCGGCCCACCTATACTTATACCATTCTACCCTCCTACCTCCTATCGCTCCATGTAGATAAGCTTCAATAGCACTAAGCTAGGTACATTTCCCATTTACAAATACAACAATGGAAAGTAGTCACTCGGTCAGTGAGTGAGACGGCTTGGCGCGGGCGACTTGGCGTGACTGCTGATTCTCCCTTCGACGAAGACTGAGAGGAAGAATAGTTCTGCAGTTTCATCGATCGATCGATCGATCGAGAGAGAACCTTCATTAACAATCTCTTTGGACTTCCGATTGCCCCGTGGGCGACCGAAAGTAGGTGGCCTTGGCGAGCGATGCGAAGTCCTTGAAACCAAACAAACGATCTTCTCTTTGCGTTGCGTTGTCGAATTGCTCTCTTTTCTCCATTACATGAGAAAGCGGATGTGTTGTGCGTTAAAGCATCCCCTGTGGGCACTCAAGTTTACGAGTGTACTGGTGATGGCGGATTGAAAGTGAAGGTTGTTGTTATCTCTCAGGAGTTATGGTAAAAAAAACCTACCAAGTTCGGAGGAATTTTAGAAAATTGTATCAATGCAAGTAGCGATGCCCCCTTTTAAATCGTTTTTTCCTCGTGTACTGATTTTCTACAAACAGGATACGTCTTCAGAGGTCTGAACAGAGCTCACCAAAGACTATATCAATGAAAACTGTTAAATCACATTTTTGTTAGAAAACACAAAGTACTTCACTAATTTACTATCATATACTTCACCTTCGCAGAATTCATGTGATACTTTCAAATCCTATGTATATATTTTGCTACTGAAACTCCTGCGGGAAACCGTTCTTTGGTTTATTAAAAAACGAATGAAAACAATTTCTATGATCAACAAATGCTGGGTGTATAAGAGTCTCTATACCGCACAGGAAGTCGACATTTCGAACGAGAAATCTCTCCAAATTCAACATCTCCCTCCCTTAACTGATACTCATTCCACAATTTTCTCGTAAATTTAAGTTAAATATGAAGTATATTTAATGTTCTTGTTCTAAAAAACTTCTTGTTCTCGGAATTAATTAATTTCCATCGGAGTCGTATATTGTCTTCCGTGTTTATGTATTTTCGGGCGTGCACTCTAAGCAGCAACTTCAGGAATTACCTCTAGTTAAAAAATTATGAGCAATGTACCCAATTAAAAAATAATAAAATAAAGAAGAGGAAATACGGAAACGTCTTATCGAGGCAATATTTCTGAGCTACTCGACGCTCTTTGCTACGTATCCAAATTCCCGACTAAGCAAACTGTTATGGACTTCGAATTCCTGGGCTACGTATATTGTGCAAATGCTTATTCATATTTACAGTACAGAATGATGTGTCATATTCATATTTATGTTTTGAATCGACTCTCCTCAGAGCATCCAACTCTCAAGATTTCAAAATAGAATGGTGCGAATAATAAGTATATATACCTCCGAAATTCATATATAAACTTTCCGAAAGGGAATGAAATATACCTGCATGTATATGTATGAAACGGTTGTTGAAATTTTGTGTTGACTGAATTGATCTGAATTGACTGTTGAAGACTAATGAGCATTATATATATAACTATATATATAACTATATATAT
>NNCF01129525.1:269498-291049 GCA_002313205.1 Laupala kohalensis
AAAATACTGCAAAGGAAAATTTACTACAAATCGAAGTAAACTTCCATCAATTTCGTGATTTAAAAGTTGATATTATTATTAATTTTTTGAAAATAATTGTTTCCTTCATAAGTATTTCAACATGTATTATAATTGCAATTATTTCATTTAAATGGCCGGTGAGGTATGTTAATCAAGTTGAAATCAAAATAAATACATGTTACTCTGTTTATTTATGGCAATTTCAGATATTTTAGTGATTCAACACGCTAGTACTACTTGAAACCCCCCCCTGAAGTGTCCACAAAACGAGGTGCTGGCAGATGTATTAATTTTTATCGAAGTTGCAGTTTCTAATCAACAGAGTAAATTTTATTAATTTCTAAGCTGATGCCGATTTCGTCCTGCGTTGGATTCGATTCTCGACGCCTGGAACTCGTACGCTGAGCAGAAGTGTTTCTTTGCTTCGAGAAGTTTAACTTGAGAAACAAAATCGTGAACGGAAACGCACTGTTTATTAGTTTATTCTATATTAGTCGCAGTAAATTACAGTATTGTCCTCAACGTGGTTAGAAGCGGTTTGTAACAGCTCTCTTGACAATACATGATTTATTTGTTCATTGTCTGTCTAATTGGCTTGATGTTCGTACAGGTCTTGTACACAGTGTAGCCAATATATTGATGTAAATGCAACCTTAATAAGTAAATAATTGTATACAGAAAAAGTTCCGTTTTATATCAATATAAATAGGATTCTAGACGAGAATTATGTCAATACAGTGTAGCCAACAGTTGTACTTCGCCATCGTGCATAAAAGTAATGATATTTGTACCTCGCGTTATGTTGGCAGGATATTCGAGTTTCGGAAAACTTAAATCTATTGGAATAATCGGCCATTGATTCACATGGTCTTGTGGCGCTATTCTGTTCTTTCTGCATCGAATATGTGGAACGAATCTTACCTTGTTGTTATCAAATTGTATTTCTTTACAGCAAATAGTCGCTTTTGTGACTACTATAAGTATTTATTTGAATACATGTTGAATTGGTAGAAGTTGGCAATTCGTGTTCGGCAGCCATATTGGCAAAGTTACATGAGTTGGAGTGTAGGAGTGATTGCGGAAGAAACGCTTGAGGAGCGCTGTGGCGTTCGGGCGGCGCGTCGCTCCCGACGAGTTCCTCTCACGAAATCAGCGGCAGCCGCCGTCGAGTGGGACGCGAGGCTTTGAACCTGACGCACTCGTAAACATGGCGGCGCCTGGCTCCTACAGGAGGATCGCGACCCGCTGGATGCCTTTCGTCTTTGATGACTTTCCTCACTGTTTCCACTCTACTCGTTTTGCGTGCGGAAGTTCTTCCACGTGGCAACGCGAGGCAAGAATAACCCACTTGTGTCAAAGTGCCCTTGTTGCTGTCTCTTATANAGCGTGTTGATAAAGCGGAGGCAACTCCCGGATATTTCGGAAAATCAAAAGGCTCGACTCCACGCTTTTGCACTAATACACTTCACGGACGAACACACAAAGTCGATCCCTTCCAATTACGCGAGGCTTTTTACCACTCGTTATTTTTAAATCGTTAACGTTTATTATCCGCACGCGTTCCGTGCTATTAGTTTGGGTCTCCTGCAACGAGCGGTTTCATTACCGAGGGCTTAGTCTTCGTTCACGTTCTCCGATGTTTTTGCTGATCGCGTAATTATCGGTTTAATATTTTCGAAAAAAAAGTACATATTAGATCATTTAATTCAACTGATCTTTCGAAAAAAAAAAGTGTTATCCATTTATCCGTCGGGAGATGCGTTGGTAATTCACTGGGATGAAAATACTTACAACGAAAATTTAGCATAACAGGTTTCTCCACTATTTATTACTCTTGGGATGTGAAGGGAATGAATTACATAGAACGTGTCGGTTCATTGGCGCGATGGAGCCCCGAAAGAATCGTACGATGATAAAACATGGCTTAAGACCTTACACGGAGCACCGTTCTTTACGTTGAGAAAGTAAAGGACGCTATCAGCGTGGCGAACCGTTATCCTCACGTGTCCTTAACCGTCAGGCGACGGAACGCGGCGCATCGGGTCGCAGTCGAGAAGCGTGTGTGGACATTGTTCCAAAGGGGACTATTTTTCTATTGCGTCAAAGTTTCTCAGTGCTGTGTTGAAGTGAGTTTGATCAATTATTTACTCACTAATCCAGATCCAGAAAGGATATCCGATCTTGCGTTTTTATTTTCTTTTTTTGGAAGGAGTCATTTATGTACATCGATCTTGAAAGTGATTTCCCCTGGTATTTATCTCGGTATTCATCCGTTACTACATTTCCTCGTGTGTGTTTGCAAAAATTTGTTTGACGTTTACAATTTTCTCGTCACCCACCCATTTTTTATTTTAGCGGTTCTCATTATATTTAGCCGCGAATTTCTTGTGAAAATTAGACGTGGCTTCTCCTAGATCCAGACAGTGTGATGGCACGAGTGAGAGATATCAGTGTAGATCTAGCTTTAGAAATATATTTTTTAAATTTCGTCACTTCGCAAAAAAGAAAAAAATCGAAATATTCTCCCTCGTAAAACGATGCCAAAAAATTGGGGCATCTTTGTTTTAAAGACTACGCGGGTGGATAATTGATTAGAAGCACTGATCTATTTAGTGTATAATAAATACAAAATAAATACATATTTTTGAAATGACTATTTTTGGTGTATGGTATATTCTCAAGAAGTGTCTCGAAGCTTCGTTTTATTCGAATGAAGAGTCCACGCTAGTATTAAATGTGGTTATAAGCGAGCTATAAGCGAGTGCGTCGAGTTCCTGTCGAGTGGTCGAACAGCCTCATGCCACGTGTTGTGGGGGGTCAAAGCGGGGGTCAGTCGCCGATTCGTCTGAAACCGCGTGAGAACCTCATCCCGTCGCGTCGGACGGACAGGGTTGCCACAGACACCTTGGATTTTATATATTTTCTTGCATTATGGGTTTCGTCATTTCTTTCTCTTTCTTCTGTATGCAAACCTCAAGATGCGATTTGTATCCGACTCGAGTTTGCGCTGCACGTGATTATTAACTAACAGTATCAAAGTATTTCCAGGCACTTAACAATGCTGACAAAAATCGAATTGAAAAATAAAGTTGCTATAACGCGATTCGGACCATAGATTTTATAATTGTTTGGTCAGCGCGTAAAAGTGTTTTAATATATTTATTAACATTGTTTAATTCTACCCAAAGCCCCAATTAAAAAAAAATTCTACCCAAGGATCTAAAGTTTTGTAGTATATTATTAGTGCAGATAGTGGCTTAAACAAAACTAATAATACAAGATTTTTTGGGGGTTACTATGTCATTCCAATCGTTTCTTTGTTATATCTCTGTTTTTGTGGAATGATGAGGAAATAAATGGATTTTATTTTCTCGTGACACTTAAATGAAAGGTTTATATACGTTATAGCACCACCTCTCCGATCGGAATGTTGGATATTCTCAGTTTAATTCTTTTCGTCGAACTGTGAATGTATTTCTTCCGAATAGTATTTGATGTGTACTGAAGAAGTTGTATCTGAACACCAACGCGAATGAAGTTACTTCGATGTGTTGTATGCAGATCATAAATGCGCCTCGGTCGAGAGGATCGGACTTCGTAATGGACTCGGGTCGTCGCGCCTCAGCCTCTGTGACTCAGCGTCCTGGAGATACATTTTCAATAATCAATTTCACACACCCACACGTGTAGTCACGCATGCAGCTTCTCCTTTGTTTGCCGATGGCTTTCTAATTCTGGAGAGATGCTTCACGACTATCGTTGATCCAAGCGACGGCGCACCCAACCAACCCACCCACCCACTCCCTGTGAGAAGAAGAAGAAGAAGAAGCACCTCCTTGTGAAGTAGGAGAGCTTTCGCGACAGAGACACACACCCACGGGTCGAAGAAGGCTGGTCATGCACGCTGGCGATATGTGTGAGGAGGAGGGTTGCCAACTGAATAATAACAATTCCGTCACCTCCACTCCCTTCAGTTCACGCCCTTAGGTGCACAAAATTTGAAACAAATAGAATTTAATAAATTATTAACAAAAGTGCTGAAAAGCACTCTTAATTCTTTGAGCGGAAATCGGACTACATTGCCATTTCACTGTTGTACGAGTGGAATCTAACTCTGTTGCACTCTCATGGATTGAACTGTTTCACTCGAATCAAATTTATCTCTCGTATTTTGGAGAGCCTCAGCGGATCACTCGCTCATCGTTTCGAGTGAATGCACGCAGCGAGGTAATCTATAAGATAAAGCGATGCACTGTTCAAGCATAGAATAAAATATTGCGTTTAGGTGAATTTTCATATAACATAGATTCTAGGAAGATTTGCCGAGATCATGCATCACATGTACGCAAGTTTTAACTCTACTCACGAAAAGAGATGAAGTGTCCTGGCTTTGAGAACCAAAGTACCCTGGTTCGACTACCGGTGCTGCCAGGAGCTTGAAAAAGGACGTTGAAATAGAGCGTGCGGAACTTAGCATGAGCCAATATGATTCTTCTTGAAATTCTCGAACTGGTTCGTCCTGTAGATAACGAGTATAGAAATTTGATTCAAACGAAAATTTTATTAAGCTGAACTTCTGTGTTTTATTTGATTTTGATTTGTTGTGATTTAAGTTTGACTGGGAGAGAAACTGTGGAATGTATTTTGGAGTGGTAGCGGCAGATAGGACAGCGTCAATGTGAAAGGTGTCGGGATCCAGTCGCTGGCGATGACAGAGAGGGGGGGTGAGGGCCGGAGCGGCACATGTGACACTTGAGCACTTGACGTTAGCGAGTGCCGAATGTGCTTTGTATGAGCAGCGGAGGCGTCGACTGGGTTCGTCCATCCATCCTTCCTCCCGCTGCAGGTGCGTGATCATCTCCGCGAGGACGCGACGTGCGAACGCTGTGTTTACATTGGCTGCCGCTGAGCCGCTGTCTTCCGTCGCCGCCCACGTCTGGCGCTCGCAAAGAAACCTCCTCTCTGCTTCCGCACAGCTGTACTCTTCAACTGGAGACACCATTGTCCAAGTTTTATCTCTTACGTAACCAGACCGTAAACACCTGCTCACATTCATTCCCCTACCTGACTTCTACTCTTCTCGTCTTTTTTCTTTTTTTTTTGTTCCTTTATCTTTTGTTCGTTCGGTAAATGTTCCTTATGCAACTCGCAGGTACAACTGTTATTCATTACTTCTATAGAGTAGTTCCATGGGAAAAGGCGCTCTAAAAACTTACCAGTGGGAGTTGGCCAGTGTAATCGAGAAGTCTAACGTTAGAAATTCTTGTACGAAAACGATGTTCCCACATTTTTTATGATGTTTAGATGTCGCATCCAAATTTATTTATTTATTTATTTATTTATTTTTCGTCTTATGGAGAGGTTCAGGTGATGAGGCCTGCTCTTCCACCTAACCGTTGGAATTGGGGGAGGGTTGCCGGGGAGCTTATGGTATCGAACCGACATTTGTCTGGAGAAGGTGAGGGAAACCCCAGCTGAAAACCTCACTTAGTGTTTGGTGAACACAGTTTGCTGCAAAGACGTAAAATACATTCGTAACTTCTATTGATACAGTTCTTGGCGTTCCTTGATCCACACTCGTCTTATTCGAATGCCATGGATCGGCGCATCTTTATTTGATTTTGCGGAAGAATAAATAAATCTGATTTTTACGCGAAATTACTTTAGTCTTACGTTAGAAATCGGGAATGGGGTGAGTAGGATTTGAACATAATTTATAAAATATAAGATATTTTCTTACATGGGGAGCGGGGTATCAAATTCACAGTAAAATCATCTTTATGTTCGTAACTTATGAAGGCGGAGCAAAAGACGCAAATTTATTTATGTCTCCAGGAATGAACGTGTAGAGGAGAATCTTGGAAGTTGTGAATAAATGCAGTGTCATATTTCTTTAGTCTTTTTATACTTTTCTCTTAAATTTCTCTCCTTATCGTTGCCGCGCTGCGGCGCCTGTAGACATAAGACTGCTCCCGCTTGTATCTCGTATCTTGTCCGCTTCTTCCGCTCCCAGACTTCGCTTGTGGAGGATGGATCTTCGCTATTTGTAACTGCTCTGTGCTCAGCTATTTCCAGATTGGCGTTGCTCTCTGGTGAGACCTACTTGTCTTTCTATATACGGTTTCCATCGAGTTTCCTCGTCACAAGAATTCTCTACTGGAGAAAATGAGAAAAGAGATTTTTTGTTACTATCTTTCGAAAAAAAACAACTCATCGGCTTCTTGAGTGAAAGTCAGGGAGTTTGATTGTATTTAGGTATGCAGTGAGCGTTCTGCCTTCCTTTCCCCCGAAGGTATTAATAAGTTGTAATGGTACTGCTTCATCTTTATGTGTAATATATTGTTAATTTATCATTGATCAATTAACGTAAATTGAACAACCTTGTATTCATGATTTTGAGGTATGTTCTAATAAATACAATACATTGGTTTGTTTTTTTTCTGCGTGGTTTTTGCCATTTCAATAAATCTAAAAATAAAACTTCGTGAAATTGTGTTGAACTGTCTGGGAGGACGTGACCATTTTAAACGTTGTAACTGTCTATCGTCTTCTCACGACGCCTCGCGTGCTTTATATGCACACAGCATCACATGCAGATATTTTGACGTTCAACAATGTAGTCTATGTTGTGTTCGTGTTGTTATATTGTTAGTCTTCCAATTGATCCAGTACCATGGGCGAAAAGGATCGAGATTCTCATTTCTGGATGTTGTGGTATCGAGGGGTGTAGAGGATCGAAAGCGGCCCATCCCCAATGATAAACGTTTTCTAACTGAAGGATTAAAAAAAAGGTGGCATTATGTGTAAAATGTTTTCCAGTTTGGTCCTCTTACAGCTTCCGATGCTGTGTGGTCCGAAACATCTTCCTCGTAATGCGTCGGCACCTGGAAAACGTTTCCACCTTATCTGCTGTCGCGCGCGCTCTCTGCACGCTGATGAAATTTCCCAATTTTTTTTTCGGGAGTTGTTGACGTTCAAGCGGAGAAAACACTTAGATGGAAGCGAAGAAAGGATTTTAATGACGTCGCTATCTTCCAAATGTATATAGCCCTTCCCGCCTCGTGCTCGTCCGTTCTTCCGTGGAGCCACAGCGTTGGGGTTTTATGACACTTTTTTGACCAACAGTATAAGGAGTGACGATTGTCCTCCGGAAGAGAACGTAGCGCACGTCTCCCGGTCACGCGCCTCTTCGACCCGCATTCGCCGTCGGGAGACGCGGTGCGCCTGAAAGGGCTAATGAAGTCCAAGGGATGAAAGATGCCCTCATTAAGCGTCCGCAGCCGACACGGTCCGGCCGGCGCAACGTCGTGCCGCCCATGTTCTTCAAATGACGCCCGCTTTCCACGCTTCGGATTCATGAATGGAGCGGACGCGCGGACGGTGTACTAATGTAGACGTATGGCGACTGCACCGACGTTTATCACTTGCCTTCCGCCACGTATGATTATGGGAAACTGTTGGACGTATATGGGGTCATTAAGTGTGTAATTAGATTTTGTGATTGGGACAAGAATGCACGGTTATAGCTATTAATGTTTCCTTTCATTCAATCTAATTTTTCTTATACTTCATTATCTTGAAGTCCTTTTATGTGTCTGAAAACAACAATGTTCTTCTTTATAAGTGAAAAAAATTGAACTTCTGATTCATTTCATAGAGTTTACAAAGTTCAGAGCGTGCTATGTTGGGTGCTGAAGTTCGAATTCCGGAACAGAAAAATTAAAGAACACTAGAAGACTTGTTTGGTTGAAGAACCTTTCCATAGATATTGCATTGAACTGCTGTCAAACTCCAATTCTACTACGGATGTGTGACATTATATTTTGAAAGTATTTGTATCTCCCTTTAGCATGCGTTCTGATACACTATTTTTAAACTATTAGATTTTCTCTTCAGAGAAAGCATTAAATACAAGAAGCCACAATTTTAGGACAAATATTGAGAATAAATACCTATAACTTGCAGCAATATGCCTCTGGACTTACATAATACGTTAGGAAAAACATTTGACGTTGGGTTCAAAGGACACTACAAATAACAGCTTTTGAGTACACACGTAGCTAGTATAATTAATTATATTGATAAGAAGGAAACGAAAGAAGACGTGAGAGTAACTAAACATATAAGTCTACATCACTTCTTCGCGAATTGGTCACTTGGGACCATATGGAATACACACTTGTTGTATTGGCCTTCCATCTGACCCAGTAATCCCTCGCACGCTACGAATGGATGTGTGACGTTTCATTCTTCTCTTTTCTTCCCCGAATCCTCGTGTGTGCGTGATTTTTCTTATTTTTCCATCGTTCTTATCCTGATTCTCTAAGGTCCTTTTCTACTTTTTTGTACCGATTAAGTTATGCAGTTTTGTTTTTCTGTGCGTTATCCTCTTGGGATCCGTTCTATCTAATCGGCCCGTGAATTGGTTTCTTCACGTAATAAATTTAATAACAAATTTATTGTCAAAAACAGTACAAACTGCGTATGACCACGTGGAGGACAATAAACTAATTTACTCTCCGGAAGCCAACATGGGACCATCCCATCAATTCCGATCAAGGACCGTAAGGCAGAGGCGGATTCAAAAATTTCAGCAAAAGTTCGTAGATAAAATGAAAAGTTAGCAGCGAGTTATAATACTAATAGAATGTCAATATGTTTGTAAATTAACGCAAAAAAATTATTTTACATATACAAATTATTATCAAACTATACATTATTCTGAGTATAGTGTTTAAAAATCATAAGAATAGAAATAACACTAAATTCACGATTTATTGTTACAATAAACACATCCCTTCACAAAGCCTAGAGAACCTGTATAAGAAATCCGCCTGTACCGGAAGGAAAACCGGAGCAAAACCCGGGCCAGGATGGGGCTACAGAATTAATGTACACAACCGTACCAAAGTTGAGTACACACAAAACTAAATTAATATAAATCATAAGATAATACAATCACGCAAGAAAATAGTTTTTGAAATTGTTATAAGTTATTTAAAAAGTACTTCAGCAATGGCGTGATAATTTACAAGACGGATTTAACTTTTATTAAAATTAATAAATTTTTTTTATGTTGTAGAAGCATTGATGCAGGAGGTAGTTTTTATCCGCGGATTTGAAGAGATTCAATTTCATAATATCTTTTATAATCTTGGGCAGGGAATTATATAGAACGATTCCCGAATGATAAGGTCCTTTTTGGCAAAGAGTGGTTGACACTCTAGGGCGATGAATATTATTACTACTGCGAATATTGTGTTTCGTAAAAGCAAGGGCGGCACTTCAGTAATTCGGTCTTAACAAATACGACCGTTTCATAAATATAAATGCAGGGAAATGTTAAGATATTTAATTCCTTGAATAAAGGTTTACAAGAGTTTCGGTGGTGAGATTTACAAATTATCCGAACTATCCTCTTCTGAATTCTGAAAGTTTGAATACTGTGACCGGAATTACCCCAGAAGGTAATGCCGTAACGTAAATGGGAGTAAACGTTTGCAAAATATCCTCAACGGCAAATACGTGGACTTACTGCGTTAACTAAGATTCGGAATGCGTAATACAATTTGCTTAATTTGGAATTAAGATTGTCAACGTGACAATTCCATTTGAGGTTGTCTTGAATATGGAGAGCTAAGAATTTTTTCGTAAGAGCTTTTAATTGTGTTCCGTTTAAAGAAAGGGAAACCTGAGGTAAAGATTTTGTGATTCTATTGTGCAACCATTTTGTAATCTGATGGGGATTATGACATGTCGTTCACATATAATAAAAAGAGTATAGGACCGAAAATTGAACCTTGGGGTACTCCGCAAGTAAGTGGCTTTGTTTCTGAAAGACAACGGTGAAGTATTTTATTTATGACGTACGTATTGTGACAGTGACTTTGGGTTTTGGGAGTATTATTTATTTGTATAGGTAAATAATATTTCATTTTTCTTAAAGTTTCAGTTTTAGTGTATTATATATTTTGAAGAAGTGGTGTTGTAAGCGCTCTTTGGCGAAGACCGCGCCCTTGTGCGAGATCATGTCTTGTCAGTTGGAGTGAGTGGCTGATGTCCGTGTGTCTTGTCTCCCTGAAGGAGGGGGAAAGGGAGCTTAGTGTCTAGCGCCGTTTTTTCTGTGGCTTTACTCGCCACCACACCTTCTGCTCTCCTCTGCCTTCGACCGACCGACCGACCCGCCGACTGAGTGAGTGAGGGCGTTTCTAACACGAACGCTGCAGTGAACGCTGCACAAGGTCCCTGTCACACATGTTAAATTAACGACTCTTTTAATTGTCATTTCTATTTCATTTCATTTGTTATTTAAAAAAATGTAAGTCGCGTACCTAAATGAAAAAGTTGGGTCTGTTCCTTTTTTTACTTGGAATACAATTATTAGTTAAAATATTTATTACAATGTAAGTATAAGCTTAAAAAGATTTAACGGATTGAAAAAGAAGAAAATGTAGATCAACTAATTTACATCTAATAATATGAACAGAAAAAATATTAATAATTTTTATTAATATAGTAAGTGAAATAACAATTTTCCATTCGTTTCATTGGCATGAAGATAATTGAAATTGAGTTATTGGCGTTGTAATTATGTAAATGACTCATTTTAATACCCGAGCCATAAATATCCTTTTCTGTTTCCCCACGGGAGGGAGAGTGTTCCTTTGACCTCTTGGTCCCGTCCACATTTCAAGGCATTTTTGGCTGCGTGTCTTTACCTTCTCTGGAGAGTGAGGTCCGATATTCGACTCTCGACCTGTTGCTTCACAACTCTCTTCCCTGCAACACCCAGCCAATTTTTTCCCCTCCGCCCCCGTAATGTTAACCCTATCTCCCCCTCCGATAAGAAAAGCTTTTCGGAAAACATGGCGACAGATTTTGATATTTGTTCCTTCATTGTTCTTTGCTCTCACAGAGCGGATAAGAACACGGATTACAGCGACAAAATTTAATGTCAATGTAGTCTATGCAACATAACACCTAGACTAGCATCCCTTTCCTCGGAGCAGTGTAGTGTTGCAATGGGATCAAGTACTCCCTTCCTCCAGTGTAGGTTAGGTCATGACTCCTACAAAAAAATAAATTAATTAAAAAAATACTCGCCGTAAGGCTTGGTTTTCTGCCATTCCACCGCGATCTGAAGACGTTTCAAACTATATTTTCATTGTAGAAACGGGACGGGAACATGTGGAGGGTGAAAAAAAGTAGCAAGATGAAGAAATATGATTTTTGAGTGATATTGTCTCAGAAGAGTACATTAGAACTATTGAGTAACCTAATTTGCGAAGGAGGAATTTAAGATTTCCACAATTGTTTTGATGCGGTAATTCCCCTTTCCCGTTAAAGTTTTATGAACTCGCATCGAAATGTTTTGAGTAGTCGTATGAGATAATGATGATATATTTCTGTATCGTTTTATAGTTTAGTTACGAAAAGTTATTTCTACAGAAATGATAAATACGACCCAAAACAAAGTACTTCCTAAGGGAGTCGCCTCAGATGAGGAGTTTAGTCTCTACGAGACCATCTCGGAGACCTCTGGGTTTCGCAAGTTGAATGAGGATGGAAGACAGGCCCAGGATGGTGCAGTCGGTAAGCGCGTGAGCGCGCTGAGCTCAAGGTCCCGGGTTCGAACCCCGGTCCCGTCTCCCATTTTCATTCAACATAACATAATTAATCTGTTACCTGGCGGTGAGATTCACCGCAATCTAAGAGATTTCTATGTTCTTTATATCAGTTGGTGAATGAATCGTACTTGGACTGAACATTACCACAATTAACATTCAAAAACCTGCAATCCTTACTTTTTAAAGGTTTTTTGTCCGTATTTAATTACAAAATGTATTGTATGCCCGAGATCATTGTAGCTATCGTTCTCCACTTCCTCGTTTTCTCGGAGCAGTTGCTCTCGCCATCGCTTCATCCCGCGTTTCCACTGTGTCGCTTCTGGCTGCCGAACAGAGAGAGAGAGAGAGAGATGTGAAGTGCAGTGCGGGGATGGAGACACAGAAGGAGAAGAAGAAGACGAAGCTGATCGCAGAGTCCTCGGTTCGATTTGTATTCGTCGACTGAAGGGTGTGAAGGCGAATGGCACTGAGGAATGGGGCGAGTGCGATGTGCTGGACGGACGTGGAAGGAAATCCCATCTCTTTCTCGAAACTAATTGCTTCTCGAGGCGACACTTCGAGAAATAGCTCTCAACTGATGAATAGCGCCGAACGTGGAAGATGCATTCCTTTCCAGCTGCCATGCGTTTCGTCCTGTTTATTCTGTGTTGTTTGGTTTCCCAACAAATACGATTCAGTTTATTACCATTCAATATCCCACGCACTAGAAGTGGTTTTTAGTCTGAAAGTTTTTTCATTTAATTAGTTTAAAATCGCGAATATATGGGAAAGTATTTTCAAGGAATCTTATTACGAAATTTGTTTTGATGGTAGATTCATGTCGGTCGTGAATATATTTCGATAACTACATTAACGATTTTTAAACTCTGGTAACTTCTTAAGTAGAGTACGCTGTTTATTCTTAATAAAATTTTCTAATTTCTGATTGTCTTCATTTATAATTATATAAATTAAATATGCGGTTGTATTATTATACCCCCCAGGGGACTTACATCTAGTAAGTACGTGTTTGGCGAACACGGGGCCCCGAGCTGAGTCTGGCATTGCTCCCACTTACTTGTGCCATGCTCCTTCCTTTCTCTTTTCTGACCTCCCTTGGTCACCTCTTGTTCTTTTCGATCCCGACGCTATTANATTTTTAAACTCTGGTAACTTCTTAAGTAGAGTACGCTGTTTATTCTTAATAAAATTTTCTAATTTCTGATTGTCTTCATTTATAATTATATAAATTTAAATATGCGGAAGTATTATTATAGACAATCGATATGTATGGTTCATCACTTTTGTAGTAGAAGATTTTGTAGTTCTGACTTTGTAGAGAATGTGTTGACAAGGTGAACTAAATTTCACCGATATGTTTTATTAAGTTCACTGGATGATGGTTTATTGTGCTCAGAAAAATGTAGATTTACTTAATATAATGAAACAAATAATACTGTAACCCTGAGGTTGATGCTAATAAGCATAATTCTATAATAATACAACCGCATATTTAAATGAATATAAGTATGCTGTTTAGTAACTTACGAGAGAAATAGATTACGTGGGAGAAAAGCATGTTGAATTCTCCATATAGAGAGAATAGGTTTTTGTTTTAATTGTGTTTTAAGAAAATCTAAACGCAAGGTTCCGGTTAATGTGCTAAAGTGAGTCTTCGAAATGAAATTAGAGAATAAGAAAGTTCGTTTTTGTTGTAATAAGATTTTGTTCAATTACATTAAATTTTTATGTTGAAGTATTTCCCGGATCACAACAAAAATCTTTTGTTCGAGAGAAAATTAATTTTTTCCTCTATACAAAAAAAAAGCTATTATTATCATAATGTCGACTGCCGATGTCAATGAAATATTTCAACTGCGTTTCTTAGTTTTCAATAACTGACTTCAATACTAGTATTTGAAACTGCGCGCTACTACATTCTACAATAGATTTTGACTAGATTAAAATTCTCCTTAAGTACTATGACAGAATATGCATTACGCATTGGGAATTCGCCAAGATGTTGATATAATCAGGGAAAGATGACGTTCTAAAAGTTATATTAATGAATGTTGCTGTGCTAATATAATTTAACATTGTATGATTTTTCTGTGACGTGGTGGAGGATCCATCTCCGTGCTGTTTAGTACTACGGAGGAAGAGATATCTTGTTAGGTGAAGCTTATAAATACACCACTGGCGTATGAAATGTAATACGAAATTTTTAATAGACATTTAATTTGGAAATGTATTAATGGAAATTTAATATGTTATGTGGAATAACTGTTTTATTTTACTTGCTATAATATTCATGTGTGTATTTCCAGTGCAAAGAGAATCAATAGATAAGGTTTACGTTAAAACAAATATGGACTGGCGACGTTTAGAGGTGTAATTTTTTAGTGTTTTACTGCGAAAAACAGAGGAATTTGAATATAATCCGACGATTACGCTCAGAAGCCCAAATATTGAGTTAGACCCCTAAATGTTATAATTGCTCCATGACGTAAAGTTTTGTTAAGGGATAATTTCTAGGTTTGGAAGTGATAACCCCAAAGGGACAAGCCAGTTATCTTTTGATTCAGGAAGTATACTCGTACGTGTACAAAACAAATAAATTAAATGGATTTGAGTAGGATTTTAATTTTGAATAAGTTATATTTATTATTATTATGTTTAATGTGGTTGCGAATACTTCGAGGGAATAGTTGCTTAAATCTGGGAAGTCCAATGGTGAAGTAGCTTTAGTGGTACACTGGAAAAGGTCGCGTATCACGGTTTTCGAACGCGTAGAAGAATCTGAAATGAATCGGTTCAGTTTCCTACAATGAATCTGGAGAAGACGATGCATTACATTTTAATCAGCCTCCTCCTCTTCGTGCGTGCCATGTACGCAGTCGAATCGAGGAACGTGTTCCTGAGATCTCGTGGTCACGTTTGGTTCGTCCCATTTGTTTCGCGGTTGGGTATCAGCCGATGCATCGCGTCTATAACTGTTTCTTTATCCGCTCGCGGCTCAGCACCCGCCCTTCGCCCCATAACCTCAGGAGACCCAACCGAGGTTGGCGAACTCCCAGCGTTATTACACAGACATGTCTTCTCGTAGAAGCTATAGAAATGGCGTTGAACCCCTACGGTGGCTAGGGGGTTAGCATGCTCGCTCACCAACAAGACGCTCGGGGTTCAGTTTCCGGGTGGAGCCAGAAAAAAATTGTAGATTTTCACACGAGTGTCCCAGTTCATATAGATGTGAGTACCGCCATGCGAACCCTCCTCCTATCCACCTCCTAGAAGCACTAACACTATTACCAACCACTCCTGTTAACACTTCGACGTGGACCAAGTTGTTGGTAAACACAGTTAACCAGTCCACCTTCTAACAATAACTCCTACGACCCATCTCCTATCGCTCCATATAGATAAGCTTCTATAGAACGCTATATTTCCCGTTTACAAATACAAAAAGAGAGAGAAAATTGTGTTGGCACCTCTGCGCACCTGATTTTTCATCGCTTCCGGCGTAGTGTTTTCTTTCTTCTTCTTCTTCTTCTTCTTCTTCTTCTTCTTCTTCTTCTTCTTCTTCTTCCCAACACCTCATTCGAAGCGTGCTTCTGACCAGTCACATCTCGTGGGCGAAGAAGTGAATCTTTCTTTGAATTTGTGAATTTGAAGAAGTGAATTTTATGAGTAGATCGGGGCTCCTCCCACAAGTTCTCGGGAGGGTTTAAAATTTGCATTCCCTTTTCATCGTTACTGTCTTCTTTCTTTTCATCGTTCGTTTCTGTAATTAGGAAATATAATATTTAGAAATTGTTTTCCTTTTTTGTGATATAATGATTGGTATTCTGTTTTCTTTTCTTTCATATTTGTATTTAATATTTTTTTTAATTTCAGGAGGGTTTTTTAGTGGGTATGGTCGAGATATTCGGCGAGTCCCACACACGGGGAAGAGTCACTACGGCTCTTCTCTATGGTGCGAAACTGCATTTTTCCCTACTTGCATGGGCTCTAATGACCTCGATGTTGGCGAGCCCTAAAGCCCCACAAAAAAAACTTTCTTTGTTACTCGGAGCGTCACGACAAACTCACTTGTTTTCTCAATAATTTTTACTCAACGGCGACTGTTAAGAGAGAGAAAGAAATAGTACAGGATTGAAGGAACTGCGTTGCAAATAAAACAAAGAGGAAATGTAGAAAACTCTGCAGCAGTCGCTCCCTTTTCTTTGTCGCTTCGTGAGGATGAGGAGGAAAAGAAGAACCGCTGCGGGCGAAGAAAAAAAATGAAACGTGGACCGAAATGCCTTGAGCTTGCTGCTGCAGATGGGAGACAACGACATTCCTGCTCATTGAAATTGCGCCGGTCGGTCGGTCTGTGGCCTGAGTTAGGGGTGCATTGTCAAGGAGTGTCGGACGACGTTTAATGAAGGAACGCGGTTCTCCAAGCGCTACGACCGAGATGCGAGGTACATATTAAATAGAGCATCACACGTCAGAAGGAAGAGCTGGTGATTTTTGTGACCGGTACTTCTACAGGGAACCGATCGCATGGCGCAGGCTCATTCCACGAATCGGACAACGGTCTAATACGCTTAATGGTAATTACGAGAAAAACGAAATTTGGGAGAACAGTTGGCAATCGAATGATGACCAAGACGATTCTGATCGAGTAAAAACATTCCACCGATACCATCATCTCTGAAGACACGGTACTTTTGTTCAGGTTTCTGAGAGAAACAACTTTTTTATTTTTAAATTAATATTTGTTTCACGACGAGACCAATAACGAAAATGTAACAAGATATTTAGCATAGTTGTCAGAAGAAAAAAAACATGAAATACATTACAAATATTGTTTCAATTGAAATTTGGAGTACGAATCTTTTCCTTCCGATTCGTCCTTATCAAGCGAAAGTTAAATACCTTTGCGAGTAACACAGCTCTACAGCATGACCAGTACATTGCGACATCACTACATATACTCCTTTGCTGCAACACCTTGAATACATGGTTTGCGTTTAGTTTCATTGCACTTTCTTCTATTGACGAGCTTGACATTCTCCCCCAGGCAATATCACGTTCATTAGCAAACGTCCTGTGAGGCTAATGATACCGGTAAATATCCATCGAGATAAACATCCTTAACGATGTTTTTCATGCACGAAATTTCCATTTGATTTCGCCGGATCTTTTGAGTTATTGGCGTGCTCAATTTATAACCGTGTCTCGCATAACTTGATTGCTTGACACTCAAACTACTCCAAGCTGCGCTGGGTGCAGGGAGGGTGGCGGATGTATGGCTGACATCGGAGGAAAACAACTATGGAACGATTTGTACCTCGTCAGTTCATCCTCGGTCCCGAAATACGATGCACCCGAACATGTGTTTGTGATTCTCAGCGTCCGTAGCACGTAGTCAGGGTTCAAGGGAAGATTATCCCCAAGACTCCGAGAAACTTGGAAGAATCATTATTCAAATCCCCTCTTTTCCTCTGGCCCTGTTATCTGAGAGGGAAATATTTTACTTCATGCTCTGTCTTGAGGTCTCCACCTTCGAATTTTTTGTTTTTTGTTTTGTTTTGAGATAAATGTGTAATATATTTTGATAATTCTTTAAAAAGGATTAAATTTTAAAAAAGTTACCAGTATTAGGATCACACAGCCCCCAGAGGATAGATTATACTCTTTTGAAAGGTAATAATTTCTAAATTGAAAATTACATGGGAAGTATTAAAGCGAATTATTTTTAATAAAAAAATGTTCTAGTCGTTTTTTTTTTGCGTATCACCGTTGACTATTGCGATTGTTGGTAAGAAAAAGCTAGTATTCGAATTTGCATGAATACCCCCATCCTCAAGCACTTCGTCTTGGATAATTTCCATCGTACTGAAATGAAAACACAAGTTATTGAGATATTAATATCCACTTTTCCCCCCTTGTTTCGTGTACCATCCTCTGTTTATGGGGGTATGTTGAAAAATATAAAGTGTCTAACACAAATACAGATATCATCAAAAAAATAGTCGAGTTTTATTTTCAATTCGAAGTATTCTACATTGCCCAAACTTGTTTCGTTGTGTTGGTAACAACTAAATTAAACATACTGTAAACGGATTGTTTTTTTTATCCTTACGAAATAGTGGGCGTGGTACTGGATTTTCGCTCCAAAAGAGCTCATATCTTTTAGGATTGTAACTGTTTTTCGACGCTAGTAAACCAAAAGCAACGTTATAGGTGTTTTATGGTTTCTGAGAAAGATTCCGTGCATTTTTTCTGAGGAATTGACAGTCGTCCTGTTATTTTACAGAAAACGTCAGCACTTCGAATTTCGGCGAGCGTGGGTAGCACCATGATCAATTCACCTTTCGGTTAATATTACATCAATGGAAATGAAAAAAAAATCAAATTATTTGCTTTTAATTTTCCTACAATTTTGGTTTCCATACACTTTTTGTTAAAGTATAACGTGTTATTTGTGAGAGATCTATTAAGTACATTTCTTTTCTCGTCCAAACATCGCTGCATACATTAAGCCAAACTTTTTTCTCCCGAAAAGGATCAGCGATCAGACCTCTCGAGGACAATGTGTAGTGGAGGAGTGATGTTTTCACTCTTCTGTTCTCTTCCTCTTGCAACTTTAGATCGATACCTCTCAATTGCATCTCTCCCAACTGCGCACTTTTATTCTTTCTCTCAGATTCCCCCTACATCACCTCTCCTTTCTACATGGAATGGCTCTTCTCAGTTCTTTTCCTTCTTCTTCTTCCTCTTCTTCTTTCCTCACTCATACTTAGCACATTCACACATTCATACATTACCCGCAGACTTGCTTCCACAAACAATCTGCGTAGCATTCAAATGCGCTCAGGAATCCGGAATCCCATCGGATTCTTTGTGGAGAAAAACGTCTCTCGGGACTCCTTTATATCGTTGAAGAGGTGAAAGACCAGCGGGCAGAGTGTATATCACGGCCATTAGCTGCATTGAATTCTTGCTCTGATGTGAATTGTGGTGTTCATTCTCTGTGTATGTGAAGATCGAACATGTGAAGAGGGGATCGTAACTTCTTGGCAAATTTATTACTGACGTTGGCGATGTCCGATCCGTCGTCAATTACTGAAGGATATTCACTATACTTATAAAATATTTTCTGTGTACATATTTAGATGATTTTGACGTCTTATGATACGTATTTGCCCGGTAAGTGGAAGTGTATCCATTAATCGAACGCGCGAATGTTCAATCTCTCTACGTGCATAAGAACGAAGAATATATAGAAATACATCCTAAGTATGCCAAAAAACTGTGGAAAATACATCGCGGAGAATGTACTGTCAGGAAATGAACTACGAATCGCCCACAAGGGAAAACGACGAAAAAAATGGATGACCGATATAATGTACACAACTGTGCTAAGATTGTTTCGACATAATTTTTTGTTTTTATTAAATTTTGACGAAAGTTTTGTGACTACGGCGTGATTAAGTGATTGAGCATTGATGTATTCGTCAAGTATTAACTTGAATACAATCGTTTTCAATGATATAAAGAAGAGAAATAATGCAAAGAAAATCGAGTTGTAAGATGACGACATAAGCATGTCGTGATTATCGTGCGAACAAACACTCTTGTGCTAATGGTGGAACAAGGTGGTCTCTCGTGTCCAATGCGAGTGGAGGGTCCTCCACGCAGAGTGCTGCGAAGATGCCTCGTTAAGCGCCAAGATGTGTTTGACAGCGCAGCGACTGTCGAGGCGTCATGTCCACTCGCTCGCTTTTGCTCTCTGCACACAGCGACGAAATATGAACGGAATTCACTCATCAATTTCGTCAGAATCGCTTGTGCACAGACGCCGAAGGAATTCTTCAAATCTGTTTTTTTTTAACTTTCTCATACGTAGTATATCGAAAGTTTTGTGAATTGTGAAAAAATTCGAAAGCGAGATTTCAACGGAAATCCGTTTTGGCGATCCCTGATTCAGTAAAAGTTGTTTTTGGCATGACGTCCGTCCGTCTGTTCGCAGCGATTCTGAGTAAACGGATGAACCAATTTAATTCGCATTTCGTATTTACGGTAGAATTTACTTGTCGATGCACGTGCTCTGATTTTTTTAGTTTAAAACAAAGGGTACTTCACTTGAAGGTCAATGAATGTTTCTTAAAAACGGCTCCAACAATTTTGCTTAAATGTTCTGTTCGTAAAGTATATTTAGTATGCATTACATTCGCATTAGCGGTATTTCGCTTGAAAGTTTGGTATAGACGCAGTAAAATAATTTCAATCTGCTACACTTACACATTAGTGTACTGTTTCAAGAAGTTTGATTAATATTTAGCAGTGTAAATGGACCAAGTAGACATAGAATACACTTTTCGTAAACTGAAGTGAAAGATATAATAATGATAAAATACATAGGACAGCAAACGCACTGCAGATACTAAAATACATCAATTTATGTCTACAATGAAATTAAATGTACATAACACTTTTGCGATATTTTTGTCACTCTATGCTGCAGATGGAGACACGTATATGAGCAAGTATCTGCAAAGGTTTGATTTGTTTATTAGTGTTTCTTGAATGTGTTTCACAATAACATTGGTACTATTCTAGAGTAAAATAATAATTTGGTAAACAATAAAAATGTAAAGAATTTTAAAAAAAGGTAAAAAAGGATCTTGAAACATTGGATGTATTACGTCAAACAAGATTTCGTGTCTTTCGAGTTTCATCAAACCTCTTAACTTCTTATCATGGAAGCAGAACCAAAAGTTATGGTAAGATTATTTGAATGCATATTCAGACATGCGAGCTGAAAATGAACGTTTCGTTCCGGTATTTTCATAAATATTAATGTGCTTAATTTGCGAAGGAAAAAACAAACAAACAATTTATCGACCCAAGTAGAAATTGCTGCTGTGAATACAATGTGAAATGCTAAACCTCAGTTATCGTGGAGCGAGTAAGCGAATAGTCTGTGGGTGATTTACGCCCCTCGCGCAGAGACTGGTTCTTCATTGCTCACACGCCCTGCACCTATCAGCACCGCTGCAGGAAGTGCGAAGTGGAGCTGTGGAGAGACGTTGAGTTGGTTCACTTGCAAGCGCAACGGCTGTCTCTTCGTGTAAACGAAACTTCCGCACTCGCACTGCCGCGTTTAAAAAAGATCCTGCCAATGGACACAGTTGATGGAAGTGTAAATTAAACTGGCGCAACTCCACCGAATCATTCTCGCGCGCTATGAACTGCAGACCTCCAATGTTTGACGGCTTTCACACGCTCGTTTGCACTGCCACGATCGAAGAACGTTATGCTGCATCAAAAGATAAAGCGTGATTTCGAAGGCGATTATCAACTCTAATTTCACGCTTGATTAATGTTCTCCGTAAGCTCTATATGTTAAGTGTTGTCTGTCAATACTCTGAACTACACGCAAAGACACATTGAAAATAATACAACGGGGCTGTGTCTCACTCGAATTGCCCACTTCTACGGAAAAAACGAATAAATATATTATCAAAATAAATATTAATAGAAGTCTCAAAAGGAGACTATTTGCTGTAAAATAATACCAGTTATTTATACAAATTTAGACACAAGATAATATTCCTTCCACACTCGATGCAGAATGTACAGAATAGCGCCACAAGAGCAAGCGAATTGATGGCTTATGTTAGCGTTATATTTTTTAAGTTTAAAGAAATCGTAAAGTACTGCCAACTTAACGCGTAGTACACTTGTCATTAGTTTTATGGATGATGGCGATATAAAGGCGTTGGTCACACTGTGCACAAGCCCTGTACCGACATCCAGCTAGTTACACTGGACATATATTTATAAACAATTCATAGTTCGGAACTGTCTATGACCACGTTGAGGACAGTTAACTAATTATGATGTTGATCTTGCCATATATATATATATATA
>NNCF01129525.1:291110-309589 GCA_002313205.1 Laupala kohalensis
CAATAAAAGATTCTTTTTACAACGCCAACGTTTCGGCAGTTTATTTTGCCTTCATCAGGGCTGTATGATTCGGAAGAAAAATTTTGTTTTTGATCTACACCAGGAATGTAGTGGGTTGTATTTAGAGGTTATGGCTGGTGGTAATTGATGATGTGGTTCCGTATCATACAGGTCTGTTGTTTTGTATTATAATACGACTCATAGAGTTAACTAATTTACTGCGTCTACTTTACAATAAACTAATAAACAAAATGGGTTAATGTTCATTTCTTTCTTGGGTTAAATTTTCTCTGCGTAATGACTTTGATCATAGTTAGACGCAGTAGCATTAGCGCAGTAAAACTGGGAAGCAATTTTTGAAGTTTTTTCTTTTCAAATTGAATATGAAATTTTAGACAAATATATAACACTCATACTTTTTCTCATTAAAATTACTCATTTAAAATGTAAGATTAGAATTCGACTCCAGTCCAGAAAGTAATCTTAGTATTGATGGTTTTTTCTTTGAATTAGTTAAGCATGAGACGAGAGTAAAAAAAGGACAGATACTGAAATTCACCTTTTAGACATATGTAGAGATTTGTGTTGTTAATTATTTATCATTGTTATTAACATGCTAGTTAGTAATTTTTATTTCCCTGTTTTGCTTGTTTTAGGTGAGTACGTCATCGAAAGTCATTGCGATTGAATTGTCCGAGGAACGAAGTGGTGAGTCGCTTCATAGACGTCGATGCGGTTGGGAATGAATATGACGCATGGGTTGTTTTCTTCAGAAACTGTAGAACTTCTAGTTTGTGATGCTTAAATCATTATGAATGATCAATGGGATTTGTTTAGAAAAGGAGACGATTTTTTTATTCGGAAGTCGTAAGTTTTTTTTCCTGCTGATTTTTCACGAATCATCTGGTTAATGTATAAAAGTATAATAGCGGTTGTGTTGGGGGGATTGAAGCTGATTTTTTAGAACTATAGTAATTAATGAACTAAATACTAATACTAAACATTCTTATTTTCGTTCCAAGTTGAAACAGTAGTTCCTAAACGGATACTCAAAATGTTTCTCTCCCCTGATGTTCTTAAGTAATGTACTTATGTACTCTTTCATTTAACTCGGGATTTATAGATAACAACAGTTTTTGGTTTGATTTCCAACTTACATTTTAATGAAAAAAGAACGTCTCAATTATTTCACGTCTTATATATTTGTCGCGTCTGCCCCGAGGCATTGCCACGGACCCTCTCCGTAATTCTACCCGTAGTCTCCTGGAGCCCCAAAGATCCTCTTATGGGGATTGAGGATGGTAATGTGTGAGTGCAAGCGTAGTACCTAATTAGAATGTTTGAATGACTGCGTGTGTCACTCACTCGATCATCCCCTCGCCCTGTCCACAATGCGCGTCTCTGCAGCTGCTCCTCCGATCGAATCAAGTCAATCACTTCGGGGCTGATCGTCCCTCGAATAGTGACTGCTGCTGCTGCTGCAAAGGGTCTTCGAACGCCATCTGCTCCTCCATTCACTTCGCTTACGATTTCATCTTTCAGCGGCATCTTCACCGAGTGTTCAGTGTTTCTTCTCCTGAAGTGAAATATACCAAGTTGCTGACGGGTGTAAAAATGTCTTTTGATCATATAAGTAAATGCTTTTGATGAGGAATCTCCATAAATTACTTCACGCCGTCTTCGGGGATTTTTTCTTCCCCATCCCCCGCGTCCCGTTTCGTCCCGTTGTACCAATCCCATCCTTCACGTGACGTCACAAAACGACTTGCCCCTTCCCGTCATAAACAGTAATTGAAGGAGAGAATATAATCCTTTTTATACTTACGAGGATTCTAAAGGTCGAAGGTGTCTCTCGGACAAAATGGTACGTAAGGGATAGAATTGAAAATTGTCTCAATTGATGCAAATTTTCATTGTAGAAAAATCTGCTTCAATTGAGACAGTTTTCAACATTTGTGACACACCAAATGCAACGTCACGCTTTCTAAAATACCCCCCTCCCAACATGAATCGTCAATACGCCCCTCCTACCGAGACTGTGACGTAATTTATGAACTATCGCTGACAGGAGATGATTATATACGAATTATGATTGAGATATTGTCATAAGGACTTAACACTTGTTTAAATCTCTGTACTAAAATGTAAATGAAACGTATGAAGCACGCTTAAATTTTAAACTGAGAAACACTTTATTAAGAACTTCAAAAAACTTAAAAATTGATTTACACCGACGGCCACGACGAAATCACGCTCATTTAACCTTTCCGGAAATTGTCGCAATTCCCTCGCGATTTCATTCCATTCCTCTTGATGTGATTTGCTCTGGCGTCTCATGTATAAGTAACACTCTTTCGTGAACATTTTGATGTCGCATGACATAAACGTACAAGTAGTAGTAGTTTCAAGTTTCAAGTTTTTTATTTCCATAAAAATGATTCAATAATTTTTACAATTACGTTTACAATCTGTAAAATATTTTTTAACCATAACAATATATATATCTGTCTCTTATACACATCTAGATGTGTATAAGAGACAGGTTCTCTTCCTCTTGCAACTTNATTTATAATTCGTACCTCAACCTGTATTCTAGTTTTTGTTTGATGTTACTTAAACCTATAATACATTTATACAATTCCTTACCAGAAACATTTAAGGTAACTATCTTTCCGTTTTTGTTTATTTCCTTTCTTTCTACTACCATTCTTTACCATAGTACCAACATCACTAACGTGTAGTTATCTATTTTATTAAACATAATTTTTCTCTCCCTTTAAGTCACTAATAACTTGTCAAAAGGAGATACTACTTTTGCATCCTCTTTTTCCATCATTTATTTTGTACGAAAATATTTCTATTACTTATTATTTTCTTACCATTAATTATTTCCTAAAACTTTTTTGAACCTCTTTACTCCTTCCTTAGATTAAATGATTATTTTTGCTATTTCAATCTTGGTTATTTTATTATATGTACTTCGTAGACTACCTCCACTATTTATAGTAGCGGTAGTAGTAGTAGTTAAAAAGACGGTAACAGATGTTCTGCTCGCTATCCGCTACCAGTTATTACAGTACTAGTAGTAGTAGTAGTAACAGTATTTTTAACATTATTGATTCTATTTTTTCTAATTTAATCCTTTACCACCTTACTTTACTGAATTATAAAATACTAACTCTGTCCTATCCCCTTGTAGTCATATAAATTCTTTAATTCTTTTATATGTCAAGCTTGTGCATATGTTTAAAAAACCTTTTCAAATTTTCTTTTTATTATTTATTTATTTCTAGTTCGCTTTATATTTTTATTTTGTGCTTTAACATTTTTAGATCAGTTTTAGATAATTTTCTGTTAACCACATCTTTATTTTTTTTCTTTGTTTAAACTTATTTTGTATTTCTATTATATCATCAGGGATTTTATTTAAGCTCTTCGGTATCATCACTTCCATTGTTCTTTCACCAAATTTATTGAAAGTTATTGGTATCTGATATAAGTATTTTTTTCTAATTTCATATTAATGTTGAATCCTATTTAAAATCTCATTTTTATTAATATTTTTGTTTATTATCTCCATTAAGTATAATTGTTTACAATTTAGTAAATTCTGTTCTTTATATATGTTATTCACCCTTTGACCTTCACTACCCATTATACTCATCAGTTTGTCTTGCAATGCCTCTATAGGAGCCATATATGATTAGTAGTAGTAATAACAATAATAATAATAACAATAATAATAATATGTACCCAAAGAACGCTTGGGCGTCTAACACTTACAAATATGAGAAAGGGCTTTTGTTTACATGTGGTTGTTGGATAAACAGGAGTGTAGAACTGTCTGCGAAGCAGTTGATGACGTCACTAGTTTGCGTATGATAGCGAAATTTATAATACGAAGATGGAAAAAAATTACGTGCGTACTAGATGATTTGACCTCTGCTTCATCAAGTGCGATATTTTTTTAAATTTATTATTGTATTTTTAAATTTATTTGTTGTCTGGTGGCGCAGTTCAGGTCTTGAGGCATGACGCTCTTCCATTTAACGCGTGGGGAATTTCGGAAGGAGAGATGTTGGGTTGCCGAACCGACATTTGTCTGGAGGTGAGGGAAATCCCAGGTGAAAACCTCACCCAGTGCGACCAAACCCACGCGCTATCGCTCAAGTCGAAGACGCTACCACTACACCATTCCTGTCTATCTGTTACTATGATATTTATGTAACATTTTGGTATTGATCCCTTCAAAGTAGTGATTCGCTTATTGATCCAAATAACAAGATAAATATTCGATGCGAAGCAAAGACTGTAACAGCAAGAAGAAGACCGTGTCCGCAAGATGTCGAGATGAAGCGAAAGACTCTTGCAAAAATTACATTGAGTATCATTTTTACAACAATAATTACTTCTCATATGATACTTATTTACAACATACTGTATATTTTAATTATTTTTTTATAGAATAATTATAATAACACCGTTTTAGTTCATAAATTTTGTAGTGTATATATATATATATATATATATATATATATATATATATATATATATATATATATATATAAACATATACANTATATATATATCTTGATATAACTTGTGTAGAGAAAATTGATACGTATATCTCCAATTCATATACCATTTTGTACCAAAAGGTAAATGTGGGTGTGAAAACAACTTTAAAATTAAAAACAAATTTTAATTATAATTTTTCATGATCATTATTTAATCTCATAGAATTGTATTTATGGAAAATAGAGGGAATCATACAAGATCGATACCAAGATCAGCAAGGCCCAAGATCAAGAATAACTTTGGGAGTGGAAGAACAAGAAGACGACCAACACTAGGATAGTCTTGTTCTTAACTTACTTATATATTGGTTCTGAACAGATTGTCTTGATATATTTATACTTGAAGGACAATAATTACGCGAATGTTATTATAGACTATCAATTTTTTAATGTAATACTTTATTAATATTCATTAATACTTGGCCAACGTTTCGATGCTAGTTTGGCATCGTCTTCAGGGCTGCTGCTATGTTATTTGAAATGTTCCAATTATCCAAAAATTAAGCATCGGAACGTTGGCCATGTATTAGTGAATACTAACAAAGTATTACATTGAAAATTGATTGTCTATAATAACATTCGCGTAATTATTGTCCTTCAAGTATAGTCTTGGTGCTGTTTTGGGAATCCCCACTTGAACGTGTTATGCGCTTCCCTGTGCGTACAATTGTCCGTCGCATGTGGGGCACTGGGGCTGCGTCTTCCCCTGCGCCGTCGACGGGGAATGTGACGTTGATGGAGTGTGGGATGAGGGGTCGGAGGGAGGGAGGGAGGGCGCCGCAGCGTCACGAGCCGTTAGCGACCAGCGACCGCCGAAATTGAGCATTGTGCGTGCGCTCATTATCTCCCCACTAACGCTCGCTCGCTCGCAACAGCTGCCTCGCTCTGCTCTACCCGCGAACAATTTTCGTAATTTAGTGGTTGCAGCGGTTTGTCCACCATTCAACCGTTTCGCGACCGCCTTATGTGTTATTACGTTCTAAATCCGGCCTTCCGACGGGCATTATTGAATCTCCCCCCCCCCCCCNGAGTCGTGTGAAAGAAGTTCCAAAGAGGAAACACAAATTGCTCGTTGATGGTAATAATAATAGAGTCTTTTAAAATTTGCTCACGAAGCGGGTGTTTCACGGAGGTGCGTAAAAGTGGGTTGTGACGTGATTTCAAGAAAGCTTCTCTTTCTTAACTACCCGAGGGAGGTGTTTTCTCTTCTGGCTTCCCCTGTGTTTTATACGCATTGCTGTTCACGCGTTCGTTTCATGCTTGTTGTGTCAGAACCACACACAACTCCAACTACCCAACGCAGGCTTCCATTGTCTCCTAAATCTCACCTTTCGTATGTACTACTGTAGGAGTCGCAAACGCGACATTAGTCTCGTGATCGTAGGCGATGCAGAACTCTTGTACTACCATTCAAATATAGTGTGGAACATTTATAAGTAAATTGAAATCAGTCGTTTTTGTGAGAAATATCATTTTCATCCTTACGTAGCATAAGTCGCAAACTATCGGCGCCGACGGGTGAGTGGTTACCGAGTGCGCGGGTTCAAACCCGGTCGAGATCGATTTTTAGGGTGCGAAAATCCGCACACGGCATGTAGTATCATTATACTACATCTAAAAGATCCCTTGAGCAAAATTAATTCTCGGCGAAAAATGCACCCACGCGGAGTTCCGGCTTTCACTACCAGATGACAGCAGAAGACGGAACGTCTAAATTGCGGATGTGGCTCAACCCAAAGGGTCGCAACCAAAGGAAAATGGACCACAATTAACGGAAGCCGAGAAACTGAGACCCTTACGCTATTATTATTATTATTATTATTATATGTATTTTCGTTTCGGCCAACGAGGACCACGAAAGACGAGTACTAGTAAGGTTCAGTTATTGATTTGAGTTTACTCACTAGACTCGTCTTAATAAGCGACATCGGAGCTGCGTCTAGATATGATCCAGACCACTTGTATCCGAGCATTACATCTGCGGTGGGACTCTTTGTAAATCCCAGCTAATTAAACTGCGACATGGATACAAAGAGCTACAAATTTTATCTTGCCCCGCCCGGATATGGAACCCGGGATAACTTGGTGACGACGGGGACTACTGCTACTACTACTATTATTATTATTATTATTATTATTATTATTATTGGCAAATTCTTTCGTTTGAATGTCGGGGTAAACCACTCGAGAAGCACTTTCCCGTGTCCGTGATTTTCGTTTCGCCGCTGCATAAATGATATGTGAGAACTGTGTGACAAATTCGTCCTTAATCGTATCAATTAATTCTTCTCTGATTTGTTCCTTAAAACTGTATTTTAATCATACCATGGAAACCGACACGGAATGCTGTAAAAAAATAGTTACAAAATGTGTTAAAGTGAAGTTTAAGATTAAAACGATTGTATTATCAGGAAAGAGACGTTTTAGGTATGACACTAAACTGAAAAAAAATAATGTGAGTATTGGCCGCATTGCTTTTTGCTCTTCACTTTTCGTGAGTTCAATTCGTAAAAACAGTTCATTTAAATGGATATTAATTGTACAAAATTTCGTCGCGTCAATCCCAGTTTAGAATCGCTCTGGCGCTTACGACCATGCGATGAAACGGCTTTTCGGGCGCTTTGAGACACCTGCGTGTCTCGTTGTAACCCTCCGTGCAGCATGTGTTACATTCGTATCACCGTTCCACCTCCCAGTGCTCCATCTTCCTGATGCGTTCAACACGTGTCGGGGCGGACGACATTCATCGCTTCATCTCACCACCTCCTTTATTTTCTTTCCCTTCCGCATCTCCACTACGAGTGATGAAAAAACCCTCCGTCCGTCAGTCTGGCTGTCTGGGAGGCCCTTAATTCACCCGAGCACCGATGGCGGTCCAGGCGGAGACCGTAGGTGGTCCCTCCGCCCAAGCCCGCCGCGACTCAGAGCACGCAGGGGCATTAGCGTGTGATAACGGTTTTTTCCCTTTGGCACTCGGTGGTTGGAGCGTGGTAGGTCGTGCAGAGGTGGGTCACCAGCCGCATCGCGTGCGTGCGACGTGTGGGTGCGGCGCGGAAGGTGATCGGTGCGTGTGGGACTGCTGCCTCTTGTTCCTTCCGGGAACTTCGGAAATGGAGTTTCCCCTTACCTATGAATACGTTCATCATTTTATTTATTTATTCCTTTTATTTACTTGTATGCCGCCCCCGAACTCTTGGCCATTACCAGGGTCTCATCACACACTTTCTTCGTCCTTTTCCTTTTCTAAGTCGTCATCTTTTTATTGCTTTCCTCTCATAACCTCAATCGTGTCGCACGACACAAACTGGTACATTCAGCCACAAATTCTTTAAAGTCGTTATGATTTATTTAGTTTTCAACATATTTTTCCTAGTTCTTGATTCCAAATACACCTTTCTTCTTATTCTTCCCGAACCACTTCCCTCGCTCTTCCCCGTTCATTAAGCAGTCATTCGTAACGTTTATAGATATAAGGGAAAATAAAACGACTCTCTTCTATAAACTATTCTTGGTTCTCTTTCCCATTCGAGCGCGGAGTAACGACGCATTTGTCCGGTTCTATTGGACACTCGGAGAAGCAAATGCAAAACGCTAGAAAATGTTGAGGAGACAATTATAAACAAAGAAGGAAAACACTCGTAGATCTGCAAATCTGTTTCTGAAGTCCCCGGATAAGAGATGAGCGTGGACGTCAAGAGATGCGGGGAAAATATAAAAAAAATCGTTTGTAGATGATAAAATTATTGAGAAAATGAACGTGTTTTCTAATTACTTCGGATGTTCTGATTATTAACCTTCGTGAAGTTAAGTGAGTAGAGAATAATTGGTTTAAATTATGTTCCTTTCAATAATTTTGACTTCATCGATACACTTTATTAAAAAACAGTAGTCTATTACTTATGTCTTGAATTAACGGAAATAATTCCAATTTTGTTTTAAGATTTTTTTCTGCTGTGCGTTTGTCGTCTTGCGTTTTATAGTTCAACAGACAAATGTCAACTCCAATCAGTTCCACGAGTGATGAGTGCTCGCAATGCATTGGGAAGAGAAAAATATTGTCACGAGCAGATGCGTGCGAAGAAATGGACGCATGGTGTATACCTCAGCCTCTGACGAAAGGCGTAGCGGAAGGAGGATCTAGGGGGTCCGGATCCCCCACTCCTACTCCCTTAACTTAATTTTTAAAATAAAACTTTGCCCTACTTAAGTTTTTTAAAGGGTTGTTGATTTCATTCCTGTATCAATGACTGAGTTGCCGCCGAGTGTATATTAATATCAACATTTTAAAGAATGACGAGCCTGTGAGAGAGATTTCATTTTTCATTAATTTTGTATGCGGTTTACACATTTATTGAACACGTCCTTGTCCTTTATTAAGTCTGCTTTATGATTCACATTCATGGCTCCCTTAGACTTTAGAAATAACAAATACCCCCCTCGCTCCTCACCATAGATTTTACATTCCCCTGTCACGTGATCTGGGTATCCCTCTCCGTTTTTAATCCTACATTGCTTCGTCACTATCTTTTTTTTGTCGTCAAATAGACGTTAAAATTTATACGTCCGGCAATGAATTCAATTAAATGTCTCTTTGACTGGGAATATTTAGTATTTTTTATTACATTCGTCCCATGCGGAATATATTTGGAAGATTCAACTTCATTTACACCTTAAACCCACTCTGCTCCGATACGATGGTCGCTTGCGTCGCCGCCTATCGCCTTTTATCGTATCCACTTTTTCTCCCAATTCCTCACCCTGCTCTGATCCCGCAGTGAATCTCAAGTTACGTGTTTTATCGAGGCGCAGTCTCTGTCTTCCGACCACGGAGAATCCCGAGGGAACACTCCATCCATCAGCCGAATTGACCGCTATCTATTCCCTTACGAATCCCTACCAAAATAAAATGTTTAATTCGGTAAATTATAGCGTAAATATTGCAACGCGGAGAATTATTATTGCTTATTAGTAGAGGACATTCATAAATGACTCTAAAACAAATCTTTTATGTATCAGGAAGAAAGATAATCTAATTATTATAATGTTAAGCCGAGCATGGAGAAATCTCTTAAATTGCGGTGAACCATACCGCCAGGGAAGAAATTCATTATGTTACGTTGAATGAATTGAGAGACGGGCCCGAGATTCGAACGCGGGCTTTTCAGCTTAGCGTGCTGTAACTACGCCCTACCAATTGCGCCCCCCGTGGAGGACAACTATCTGGTCGTTACGGCACCTTTGAACACACTGACTTCCCCGTTCATAGATCGCACCACAACGGTTGCAAAGGTTGAAGAAGTCAAGAATTAGCACTTTACGATCAGAAACGGATTTCAACTATGGTGGGTCTTTCATCAATCATGGACGTTGTGGTGCATTGGGGCTGATACTGCTTCAACCCAATCAGAAGCTTACGGTCACCTTGACAACTGGGGCTGACAGGTTCGTCTTCCAGTGAGCGAGTGAACGCGTGCTCTTGTTCTCACGCCTCTCACGATATCCCGATAACTTTCTCACGTTAATTCATTTGTAACAAATGCCGGCCAAGTAAGATATTTCACTCGGTTTCACACTTTTTTCTCTTACACTGTTTTTAAATTTAATGTTATCAATGTTCTTTAAAATAATACAACAATTAAAATTTCTAAAACATCGAAATTTCGTAAAAAACAACATCGGAAGTCGATACTGTAATTTTAATATCGATAGATCGATATTTCGTTAAAAAATATATCGGTCAAAATATCGATATATCGAAAGAAAAACATCCCTATGAATGGGTATACTGAATACAATGTTGATTTCATATTGTGTTTGTAACTTCATGTGAGAGTAATGTCGTGAGGCGGGCGGGCGTAATCTGAAAGGATTCCCAGCAGGCGAGGGGATCATTGTCACCGTCAGTCGGCCACTTTATCATTCTCCCCTTGCTACCTACCCCTGTCTCCGTGATAGTGGCCCGTTTGTCATAAACTGTGTGTCTCCGTCGCCCGCCCGCCCGCCCACGCACTCAAATGGCGCGTTTACTCAATTGGTCTCCCGCCCTCCGTTGCGTGAGCGATCGTAAACAATCTCTGCGGGTGTCACGACCAATTTTATGTCGCCTGCGTGAAAATCATTCGGAAATTACGAGGCATAAATACGAGTATTTTTTCAATGCTTCTCTTGTTTACTTTCTCGTTTACGTACTTCCTTCCACATACAAATTTTCGTCGTCGACGAAACGTGTTGCTAGATTTTGACGGAAATATGCATTCTAGGGTAACATTCGTACAAATTAAAAAAAAAAAAAAATTCCATCTTTCTACGTAATTTCGAGTTTTTGAAAGTCTTAATTTATAGTGTTTTTTATACGAACATCCAAGAACAGTTATGAAAAATTTTCGCAAAAGTATATGAATTTTTTTTCGACCTTCGTACCGTGGTGTAATCCTTTTATGACGAGATGTTCGTCGTAGGATGAGGGAGGAGGTGGTTTGGGTTGTGACAAGCCAGGTTCCATTCCAGCATTCACCAGGACGTATTGAGAAAAGAAGATTGTATTTGATATTTCTCTTTCCAGAGGCAGTGAAGATGCACTAACTCACCAAGTTCTTACTTTATCACCGAGAAACAAGAAGAAGGGAAAGGTGGTAATGGAGCGAAGTTATTGAGGCAGAAATTGAGAGGAATTTAATGAAGGTGTCTTTTTAGTTTAATTACGACAATCTGTTGATTTTGTTTGCAGTAGTCACGACTCTTTCATCTACTCATTGTACGCAATAAAAAAAAAAATTTTTCCCACACATCTCGTAATATCTCTTCCTCGGCACGAAGTGGAGGAAATGTGGTCAGCATCAGGCTTCGGCCATTTTACTCTCGAGTATTTACCCCCAGGGTACTCACTTCATGAGCCTAGAAAACTGTCAGGACGTAGGACACGAGTAAAATCACATGACCTCACCAAGAATCGAACTTTGCTTGTGACGAAAACGTGACTCGATTCTCTTTCACGATTCTTTGCACAAGTCTGCAATTAGAGTTCAAGTTATATCATTTTCAAAACCTTATCTTCACCAAGGTATGTCACGCGGTAATTTTGCGGGCGTTTGGTTATATTTCCTTCCCTCAAAATGGCTCGAGATTTAAAAAATCAGAAAGAGCTAATAACAAAATTTACGCGCATTATTGTGATACAGAAGTATATAGGTACATAATTTACTTAATATTTGCTGCACCCCAATAATAGACGTAAATCTTGTCGTAAATATATATATATATATATAAGCTCTGAAATCAGACATAGCTTATGCAAAGGACCTTGTTGACGATAGTGATCCTTCCGTTGCAGCAAGAGAAACGGATAATAGGTTTGGACACTATAATATAGTCTCGTGTTTACCACTTCCTTGCATGGGTCTATATCTTAATTATGATATTTTCAATATCCTTCCCAACTCTTGTGCTGCAGCCTTGAATCTATACTGACTATAATAATAATAAATTTATTGTAAAAAAAAGCAGTACAAACTGCGTATGACCACGTGGAGGACCATAAACTAATTTACTATCCGGAAGCAAGCAAAGGACCATCCTATCAATTCCGATCAAGGTCCCTAAGGCAGAGGCGGATTCAAAAAATTTCAGCAAAAGTTCCTAGATAAGATAAAAAGTTAACTGCGAGTTATAATACATATATAATGTCAATATGTTTGTAATTTAACGCAAAAAAATTACATGTACCAATTATTTTCGAACTATAGATTATTGTGAGTATAGTGTTTAAAAATCATAAGAATTGAAATAACACTAAATTCACGATTTATTATTACAATAAACATGACCCTAGACAAAGCCTAGAGAAACAATTAATTCTTAATTTCGACCTGACCTGACCTGACCTGACCTGACCTACGGTATTAGAAATATATGTTATATTGCGTTTTCTCGGAAATATACTGGCAGTTTCATACTGCACTCGAGCGTTCTTTAAAAATATACAAGAATACGTGTTAATTGCTATTCGCTTAAAAAACTGGTGGGTTCAAAGGAATTAACAGCTTGCTGTACAAGACAACAAGCAAAAGCAATATACATTAGTTGATTCTCACCGGGTCTGACCTGGTCTCTTGATATGAGATTTTGTTCATTTTATTTCTTGTTCTGGAACCCAACCATAAGATTTTCTCTGTTTCCAGAGCTCGTGGAAGGAAATTCGGTGGAAGGCGGTTACGCTACCCTCGTTTATCGAGACTGACAGGGACCCGGAGTAAACCGGATAATGGAAGACCCACATAATCAGGATGTATGGGAAATGAACAATAAAACATTGCACGGTACAGATACCACTGGCCATGTATTCCATATGAAAATTAAGTAACAAAAATAATGTCCGAATAATGAGTATTATAATATTTGTGACCGGTGTTCTCATTACCCAAGAAAGCGCAAAGTTCATCTGAACATGATCTCTGTGCCATCACAACTAAACCATGTTCACTGTCAATAAAAATATTTATTCCGAAGAACGAAAATCAGAATTTTGTACATAACGTAATCGACTTCCTTGCGAAATAAGTCTCACTTAATCTTCCGCATTTTAAACTTTTCCTAATCGTAATGTGATGATGTAAAGAAAGGAATCGGATACCCGAAGGGTGACGTAAGAGGTCCGTTTGTATATATGTATTTTTGCAACTGGTCCGAGCTTAATAAAAACCGCCAGTTCATTCCTGGCATAAGGGTTACGATGAAGGAAGACATGGAATACGTTTAAAAGTAAATTCACTTGGAGTATTTTGCATGTACCAGGAGTGTGGATTCAGACGTCTGTTAGCTACAGAGATATTTTGAGATGGCTTTCTCCTTTGATGCAATTTTTATAACACTGCGTCCTACTTATTTTTCAGTCCTTCACGCTCCGTGAACTCGCGTAATGAAATCTGTTGGCACATGTTCGCGTCAAAATAGATACTGCGCTTTGAAGCTAGGAAAGTTTAAAAAATTTATTTATGATTTATGAAATCAGATGTAATGTGGAGTACTCTTCGATGCGCTTTGGGTGAGTGATTTAATGCCAGAATATCAAAAATACATGAGCCCGCGAACGTTTCTCCATATAAGCCCCTAGTAATTTCAAGTCAAATAATTCAAAATTTTGCGCAATTCATCGCCACTAGATAGAGAATGGTTCAAACTGTCATTTAAAACATTTTTCGGGTTACTGTAGCCCAGTCGCTCTGATTCACCTTAACTCTCTCGAATGCTGTGTTAATGCTCTGAACTCCACGAGGTTGTAAGTGAAGCATATTTCTTCAAGTATCTGACGTGAAGAAAACATCGTATTGACGCAGATGGATGCAGAGACCCAACGACGATCTTCTCCGGGCGAGACTCCAACGCGCGCGACGTATGCGCGGCACGTAGCACAACGTGGCTGCTCCGCCCCGGGATCATTTTAATAGCACGCTGCTCTCGAGAGGGGAACCCTGGACCTTTGTATTCCGACGCAATGTCTGCTCCGAAACGGATGTGTGTGGCGTTGCGGTGAGGGATTTCGAAAGAGTGGAACTCGTCGAGTTTTGGAGGAAATACTGTTTTTTGTTTGTTTAGGATATTGCAGTGTTACCATAACCTATGACATGCCTTCAAATTACTCAATATCTTTTATTCTTCCTTGTCTGTATTTTATGACGTCGAATAGATGTTTTAAAGATCTCGTCTCGTCTGAAGTATTTTTTCTTTCAGTTGCCGAAATATGTTGATGAAAGGAACAGTGATAATTGAGAGTTTATTTAACGTATTCATTCATTCTTTGCTTGTATTGATGAATGAGGGACGTATCTTTAATATTATTTATTTTTAATTTATTGTCATAAAAGCAGTTGCAAACTGCGTTTGACCACGTGGAGGACAGTAAACTGTTTTACTCTCCGGAAGCACGTAAGGTACCATCCCATCAATTCCGATCAAGGGCTGTAAGGATTTAACATTTCAGCACGAACAAAAAAGATTTAAAATAGTTTAGTACATCTTATAATATTAATAGAATACCAACTAATTTGTATTTTATAAAAGACAAAAATATTTTCAGAAGTATACATTATCATCAAACTGTAGGTTGTTCGGAAAATATCGATTATAAATCGTAAGTATTAAAATAACACAATTTCAAGTTTATTATATGAATAGACGCCGCCCCTAGACAAGGGCCTAGAGAGCCTGTATAAAAAAAAATCGTCTGAATTCAGAGTTCAGAATTGTTAAGGCTATGATCTAAATAAATGTAATAATTGGTGCTAGTTTTTAGGACCATTATTTTAGCGTGTTTGGAATGCATTAGCTGTTGCACATTCCTGGGATGCTTGGGCTTCTCGTTGAGTCGAGCGCCTGTCTGTGGCTGCATAGGCAACCCCGCATTGCAGCGCGATGCCTGGGGCCAGAGGCGCTGTGGGTGGCCAAACGCCCCGGACGCCACCGCGGCTGCCCTGGCGAGTTTCGAACGCGGCTGTCTCGTGGACGCTCCGCTGTCTCTTGCCGCGGGCGAGGTGCACGACGCGGTGGCGCAGGTGCGGGTCGTGGGAGCGTCGAGGGTGCTTCAGTTGATTCCCTTGGGTTTATGTCGGGGTGTTCCTTAACTGGATCGCCTTTAGCGTTCTAATGATGAGAGTTTAGGACATACGTTACGCACAAAATCCCGAATTCCGCCATGGGACGAAAAAAAAAGAAGTCCAAGACTAGTTTTGGCAGATGCGCTTTTACCATACCTATTTATGAGCGTTTTGGAAACGCTCAANTTTTGGCAGATGCGCTTTTACCATACCTATTTATGAGCGTTTTGGAAACGCTCAATACTAGTTTTGGTCGTTTACATATTGCCAGAACTAGTTTTGAGCTTTTTCACAATGATGAAGTTTCGTGAACTTTAAGAGGGTATAATACGTAGAGTATTTACTGTTGTTAACATATTATTTCCATGCATGGGACATTTATAAAAGTCTCACTTCCACTGTGTGGTGTTTCTATTCCTCGTATTAATGGAAAATTTACATTTATATGATATATGTCCACGATATTAAAATTAACCTTTTTATGAACTGAGGTGGAATATTAATAAAACAGTTTTATAAGTCTATATATTAATTTTTTCCACAATTTTTATCTATCAACATATATAACATTGGATATATGTATGGCGCACTATAACTCTCGACTGCCTGAAGCAATTTCAATTAAACTCGGTACAGCGATGACTGACTATCTGGCAACGAACATTACTTACACCCCTAGGGAGGGGTGGGAAGGGATTTGTATTTTAAAATAATCGGAAACAACCGATATTGTTAATGACTATAGTTTTGAGGATGCTGAAGGGAAGTGTAATATTTCTCATGCCGCTTAAATCTACGATCATCCCCTATGAACGAATGTGCACCCTTCGTCTAGGGGGTGAGAGGAAGAAAATATAAAAGTAATCGGAAATGACCGCTACTAGTGTTGGGAACCATAGTTATCGGGGCCGCTGAAACTTGTACTAACATTCCCGATGCCACTCAAGTCCACGATCAACCCTTATGTATCCCTACGGAAGGGAATTCTATTTTTCAAATACTGAAAATGACATAGAAGTGTCCAATTCTCAATTTTCGACATCGCCGAGTTTAATAATGATATTTTAATATAGTGAAAGTCAAAGTTCAGCTTCAGTGGGTAGAAAGACACTTATAACATCCCCTGGGATGGTGTGGGAAGAAGATGAAATTTAACATAAAGCGGAAACGACCGGTATTTGTGTTGAATACATTACTTTCGGGGTCTCTGAAATGAATAGTGACATCCCCGATTCCGCATAACTCCATGATCATCCCCCGTTCACCCCATCACCCCTAGGGAAGGAGATGTCGTATAATAATTAGCGAAAATGACAAATTGACTATTTCGGCGTCGCTGAGATGAAAGGTGTCACCCCTGATATCGTTTAAGTCTTAATTCAATCCCCATGGAAATGACACATTCCTTTATCCCCTAAAGGGAGTGGGAACGACATAAAACGAAAAAAACAACAACTGAAAAGGACCGAATTGCATCAAACAAATAGTTTTCAACGTCGCTGAGTTGAATGGTGACATCCTAATATCGTGTAAGTCTAAATTCAGCTCCCATGAGAAATGACTTCCCTTCCACCCCTAAGTGAGAGAGAGGTGGAAAAATGATTGCATTATACAAACATGAAAATGATTGATTTGCCTTCATTCTGTATTTTTAAATGTTTCTAAATGTAAAATTATACTACCAATGCTGTTATGTTGAAGTTCCAATCAAACGGTTTGTTTGGGGGGGGGGGGGAAGGAGCGTGACGAGCAAAATAAAAATCGGAAGCGATTGATATTTGTGTCGAATCCATAGTTGTCGCAGTTGCTGAGATGAATTATGATACTCGGGATGCCGTTATGTTTCTGACTCGGTACATCGAGTGAAATACAATTCAATATAACCTTTCAATAGAAAATACGTAAAAGAACTTATTCTAAAACAAGTTTTTATTTACAAATTACTGTGCTAAAAAATTAAAATTGAAAATGAAGAAAGTATAACTATAAAAAATATCATTCTTGGGTCACTCAGTATAAGTGCAAGAACTTGGTGCATAAATATCGATGTTTTTAAAATATGATATATTAATTTAAAAACCACTTTCCCACCTCGTCCCTGGAAGTGCCAAAGGTTGTCTTATTCCCACAGTGCTTGTTGTCAGATACTCAGTCATCTGTGTACCAAGTTTGGTTCAAATTGCTCCAAGAATTGTGGTGTTGTGGTTGCTCAAATGCATACACCCATTTCAACCCACTTATGGATAAATTTTCATAAAATCGTACCATAATCATATATTGTCATGCAAACAACACATATCTGTAAAATTACAGCTCGATTGGAAACTTGGATTGAAAAAATAAAATTACGAATTTGGAAACGGAAGGACAACGTAAATACACACGTACCCCCATTTCACTCTATTATGGTCGATTTTCCTAAAATGGTACCATCGTCTATTGTCATGCAAACTGCACATACATACATCGAACGGAGCAAGTTACGTAAAAGCTTGTAATATACTCCCGATGAATACTTATACTCCAATCCGAATATAAAAACACTCAAAACCGCCTAATTACCGTTTTCTTTTATGCCTCTTAAACGAAAATAACATTTGATCTGTAGTTTAAAAAAAGAATTGGCATCGAGTATAAGAAGGTTCATTACTGCTGAGAGGACAAAACTAGTTTTGAACGATTCACTTTTGCCAGGACTAGTATTGCGCACTCTGAAAACGCTCAAAACTAGTTCTGGCAAAAACGCATCCGCCAAAACTAGTTTTGAACTTTTTTTTTTTTTTTCGTCCAATGACCGAATTCGGGTTTTGTGCGTAACATACATTCAGTGGCGTATCTGTGTGGTGGGGGGCTAAGGGGACTAGAGCCATTGTGCCTGAACACTTTCCAGATCAAATTGAAGTTGATAAATGGCATACCTTTAAAAATGTTACGAGATTAATTATTATTGGCTATAATTGTTATTGTTATGAATAATATATATTATTGTTATTAATAATACCAGATTCATAAAACGAATAACAGTAAATTATTGAAATTGATTGATAAAATTAATAATACCGTATTATTAACTTTAATAAGTAATTGTTATTAATAATACCAGATTGTTAATTGTTACTTTGGTGCATTTTATTTAAAGTTAATATTTATAAATTGTGTTGCAAAACCATAACTTTTAAACAAAAATGCTCCCCGGCTTGCCTGCTCGCGGTCTAGATCGCCACTGCATACACACATTAACCGACCTGGGATGAACCTACCTATTCTGTTGAACAGTATTTTTAGCGTATGATAGCTGGCAGATAGTGACTCA
>NNCF01129525.1:309594-369638 GCA_002313205.1 Laupala kohalensis
AAAACGGGGTGACGCGTCGTGAGGAGTGCGATGTGTTGTTTGTGTTGTTGCAGACAGAACTGAGGAGAGTGAGGGAGGAAGGGAGTTCGCCAGTTTGATTCCCCTCTAGATTCCGAGTCTAGTTTTCTATGAATATTTTTTATTTTTTATTTATGTATGTGCAAAGAATACATTAAATGAGTTGCAATGACGTCTCATTCATCTGTTCAATCGTAGGAAATTGTTGTCTCTTTTTGAACGAAAATAGATTTTTGACGTGAACCGGCCAGGGTCTCTGTCCTGACCAAACCAGTTGAGGGAGGTTCTCGTGTAAGGAAGACAGTTTTAACATTTGGAAAACTTTAAATGGATTTTTTTAAATTTTCATCGTGTCCAGTATTGCATCGAGTCTCGTACTGTTCCGACCACCCGAACAGTCTATCCCGCCCGTCTTGAAGCGAATGAGACGTGTTTTTCCGTGCCCGAATCCATAACTCCGTGTCCACCGCGCGAGTAATGACGGGGTGCGCGCCGCCGTCCGCCCACCGCTAACCCTTTTTCCTCCTCCTCCTCCTCCTCTTGTGGTGCAGCCCACTCGTGCCTTATCGGTGACGTCGCCTCGCATGCCTCAGCTGACTGCACTTTGAAGCGGTGGCGTCTGGCGTTGCTTTCTAGGTCAAAGGGTTGCCAGGAGGCGCTCGCTGCTGCTGATAGCCGGCTACTCGAGATGCTCCGCGTGTCGGCGCCTTACTATGTGGATTTTACGGTACAATCAATGGTGTTATCAGAATTGTAATATTGTAGTAGCGTCTTCTTCAGTTTTTATTGATGTTTAACGATTCGTCGAATTATTATACATCGAGCTACACGAGGATACACATTGTAAAGGGAGAGTCATTGATATGATTCTGTATTTGCCTGTAATTTATTGTATTTTGTTGAATATTTCGGAGAAAGGGTTCTTGCCACACACGAAACCTGATGGGAGATGTGGGGCTCGAGACTCGTTTTTTTTTTTACATATTGTCATTAACGTGCTTTATCTGTTTGTTCGTTTTCTATATTTTAACGAATTAGCGACGGAAAACAAACTATCGAATAAATTTGAAATGTTTTTGTTTGGTCTGAACTTTGTCCCACCAATGAAAACAAAATGGACACAGCTCTGATTCAATATCGATACAACATCGATACAACAAATGCAAAAGATGTTATGAACAGTTGTAATAAGTAAATATTCATTTAGAGAAATGATTTTGGCTTCGAAGTTATAGTTTGCGTTGGGAGCCTATACTTTTTTCTTTAGACCTGTAGTTAGCGTGAAGAAGCGGCTGCGTTCTCAAATAGGTATCGCGCCTCGCAGTTGATATATGGATGAGGGAGGACTGGACGGAAGCGTGATTTGTGGCTTGCGTGCAAACACCTGCTGCGTGTATTGCAAATGCGCTCGCTCTTTGGAGGCGAAGGTTTTCTCCTTTACTACACTCTTACATCCCTGCGTTATGAGTGGACAGCTTGAAATATAGAGGAGTGTTTTTGCACTTTGCCCACCTAAGGAGTCGTGTTCACTTTGAGGAGATTAAAGGTCTACAGCTTCTCTTCGCCTTGAGTGGTCCGAGCCTTCGCCAAATTTACTCTCGCTTTAAGAGAATTGCGCCGGTTGATTCGTCTCTGGCTCTGTCTGCGTTATGTCATCTTCTACTTCTCTCGTTTTCTAATTCGTTTATGAGTCGTTTCTTTCTGCAGCATCCTAACCAACTTTACACTTTTAACCCCTTTGCTCAGTTGATTCACTCCATATTACTTTTAAAATGTTGTATTTTGGCTCCTGATAATACGTTCACAATACGTTCTTCGATTCTACTACAATTAACGTCCATTATATAATTAAATTAAATACGATACAAGACTTGCAACCTTTTTGTGAACGAACAGTCTTCATCACCTGACGACGACCTCAAACGGAAGCCGAAACGTTGAGAGCTTTTAATCACAAATTATATTCTGTTCGTCTATAAAAAGATTGTAAGTATTGAATTATGTTCTTGAGTAGGCAAATGATACTTGTTGTCTAGTTATATTTTTTTTATTATATCTTAGAAATTATCTCATCCTTCGTCTCTTCCTCCTCTCGTCAATACAATTCCGTTCGTTGAGTCTGCCGCCGTTGGCAGCGCTGCTGTATAATTGGGTTACTGGCGCTTCCCCCTCCCTCCCCCGCCCTCTATCCTTAAGTGATGAGCTTTCCTTGAAGAGTCGTCAAAATTACGCCCGCCTCTTTTTAATTAGTAGGCGCGCTGCAATTCGTAATTTTAGCAGTTCGTTAGTAGGAGGACGAGCGAGCGAGCGGGCGGGCGGACGCTCCTCTTAGCGTTTTTAGCTGCCGCCCACCGCCGACTTCAAAAGACGGAAGTGGCTTTCTGCAGACGGGCGCTGGGGAATGGAAGCGAGGGATGGTTTTCTTCGTCAACTGATGCTGCAACGTTCGGACGAGGAAGTGAACACGCTCGATTTCGAAACTGAAAGACGCAGTTCACATGCAGTTGGCAATGATTTTTGAATGACATCCAAGATTAATATTTTTCGTTTTCTGGCACTGCATTACCATGTGCAAATAAACAGTTTTAAAATTCATACTCATTTCAAGGATTGGAAAGTAGTTTATTTTTTCGTCAAAAAAGTTCCGCATACGTTTTGATTTTTGGTTGTTTTTTTTTTCAAAATCACTCACTAACGATCTAGAATGTTAGAAACTTAAATATCTTTTATTAGACATGTTGTTTCTTTGTGGGTTCAATAACTCTTTTTTTCTTACCTACACTACCCTTTTAGTTGTACGATCTCATAGAATTTGGAAATATACATGAAATATAATGGGAAGTTGTATAGTGCAATGTGACTTGCGGCTGCTAATTGCATTATATGATTTGTGTTTATAACTTGTAACTGAAACCAAGAATCATTTATTAATGTGAACACGTCGTGCACCACTTCTTGACTACATTCCATCCGTTGTGCTCAACAAATATTTTTAGCTCGTACTAAAAGTGTGCGCATAGTATTTCACAATGCGTAAATTTTATTGTATCTTTTACCTATTACGATTCAAATTCAAGGACTTTATTTGACCTGGATATATTTTTGAATTTTGAACTACCAGTCCGTTGCGAAAGAATGGCTGTGATNTTTATTGTATCTTTTACCTATTACGATTCAAATTCAAGGACTTTATTTGACCTGGATATATTTTTGAATTTTGAACTACCAGTCCGTTGCGAAAGAATGGCTGTGATCTACACTAGAGTGGAGGTCGCTGGAAGGATGGTATTAGTTAGTAATCACAAGTCACGAACGCGTGTGTGACGTGGTTCCTTTGAATAACTGCGGAAATAGAATTCCGTTGTACGTTTTGGAGTAGGCTTTCTTAATAAGCTAGGTAATGGGAGACCAGATACAAGTTGTAGCTGTTGAACGTACGGAAATGAATACTGTTTGAGGTAATGCGAATAAATTATACTGACGAGCTACTCTATTATTTCCAACAAAGATGCAAACAGTTCCCGGAACAAGACGTTGATATCGGTTTCTTCGCTGCGCATACACTTTTCTTGATGAGTGACAGTAATGGCGACGGAGGTGACAGCGCGTTGGCAACGCGACGACTGTCTTGTCTCCGCTGCCAAGCGACACATTGCAGCCTCCTGTAGGATGCGTTTGGCATTCGAGTGTGACCCTGGATGGAGCATTAGCCAGTGTGCAGACGGGGCGAGTGTCCGTGTACTATAAACGAAAGAGATGTGAAGAGCCGAGTTCGTAGACCACCGACAAAGCTCACTAAATCTGAACCAGCGGAAAAGCACTTATTCGCAGTCCACAAACACGTGTTTTTGAGTATTTTTTTTCGTAATATACTTGTACCCATTTAATTATATTATGTATTACAGGGTTTTAATAAGAAGTTACAACTATACTACTTTCAAACAGGCACATTACTAATAATGAAGTAATGTTAAATGATACGAGACATAACCTAAAATTCAACATTGACTAGCAGAGTAGGGAGTAGGAGCAGGATGTATGAGTCTACCATTTTGGAGAAAATGATTGAAAGGACAAGGGCAACAGATCAAAATACTACATATGAAAAAAGAAGAAACAGAAAACTTCATCCCATCACGCTCCATGATTTGAAATCTCGAAAAACCTTCTTTAAACACAGAAAAATATTGATTTAAAAAAGTGGGCAGTGATGGAGCAATTAGTATGCAGCGCGTCAAAATACATGCGAACATATAGGTTTAGTTTTTTAACTGACCAATTTGTGTGTGTTTAAAATACAAGGTTACACAGGTCTAATCTTTTTAGTATGTTTGTATTGTTTTTATTATTAATTTCTAACAAAAGAATTTTTTTAAATCTTAATTATGCAATTAATCTTAAAGTGAACGTTTATTTGAAATCGGAGGAACACTTTTCTAGTCTCAATATGAAGTTGACACCGTTTCAGTGCGTCGACCGGAACAGAGGGAAGGTAAGAGTACGATTGTGTTGGAGCGACGATCAGCGATAGAGGAAATAGAAGAGTAACGCGACGCTAACCTGCGACCAACGATATAAGCAATGAAAATTATCTGGTACGTGTTATTCGCTCTTGTCGAAGCCAGGACCTCCATTTTTTGTATTTGTAAATGGGAAATGTAGCGTGTTATTGAAGCTTATCTGAAGCATGGAGCGAAAGGAGTCGTTAGGAGTTGGGTGGAAGGCTATTGTTAGTGGGTGGCCGCTTAGCTGGGTTTACCAACAACTTGACCCAAGTGGAGGGGTAAGTAGAAGTGGTTAGTTGTTAGTTATTGATATTAGGAGGAGCTGGATAGAGCAAGGACATTAATGTGAAAAGCTACAAATTTTCTGGCCCCATCGGGAATCGAACCCGGAATGACTTGGTGAGAAGCGACAACCGGTGGGGCTTAATTGTGGGCCTCCATTGTTGTTGCTGCAGCTTTCAAGATTGTGATACATTGTTCTGCGATGGATTTTGAGTCGCGTTGTGGAACAAAAAATGATCAAAGCCACAGCAAACGATGCGTCTATGGAAATGAATTCAACAAGTAAATTTTGTGGGGTTATATTGAACGATCTGCCCAACGCAAATTGAGAGGAGTTGAGTATCCGCGCGTGCACAGACGTGCTAACGGCGACTCCTACTGTCGTTGCTCCGCTCGCTTCTACGCTTCACTCTTCTCTTTGCTCGTATCGCTCCGACACAATCGTGCCCTACCGTGTAGGAGCGACCGGCCGCTGACACTCCAGTGCGCAATCCATGGTTGTGCATCGCTGTGCGTCTCCAATGAGCAAAAAGAGAATAAGCGCTGGTGCATGCATGGCTGTCTGCTTGTCTTGTCTCGCGTTTGCTCAGTGCTGTTGGTTTTTACACGGAGATGATCTTTACTTGCGCGCACTGCTCGCACGCGTATTTGCATCGATCCTCTCCAGAGATAATATTTGGACTGCGATTGCGTCTACAAACTACGACTCGATTTATCGGATTACCATCTGTACTATTACGAAAAAGGAAGGAGTTTGTACATTCGAAAATTGGCCTAATCGTATACGGAATGAAGAAGTTTTTGGAATATTCCAGGAGATTATTACAATAATGATGTGTGTAAGGCAAGCGTTGAAAAAAGATATTGGACAGTTGTTGCGCTCGTCAGGTAATATTACGTAAGAAAGAGATCATATGGAAGAGAGACGAATGAGAGAGAATTAAACCCGGATAATGACCTTTGAGTCCAGGGACCGGGATAAAGGATAAAAACCAATTGAAAAAATAATTGTATTCAGTTCATAATATATTATCCGTCATGAAATATTCCAATAATTTATTAATTACTTTGTTTATAAAATGTAGCAATACTTTCCTATCGATTCTTAAATATAAATTGATTATTATTATTAACGTGACATTATTTAATACCCAGGTTTTAATATTTAATCCATTGATGAGAAAATTTTAATACATATAATGTACTTATGGTTATCCCAGTTTTATAAAAAATATGACAACTAAGCACTATTGATCAACGAAGCAACGATATTTGTAAAAAGCATATGAGCTATTTATACTATGCATGCAATTAGAAAATATTGGGTACGCAAATGTAACACAGTTTCTAATTGAATCGTCCAAAATTACAACGGTATTTTTTAAACGTTATTTATCAATCCTGAAGATTCAAAATATTGTGTCACATACTTTGGACACGGATTTCATAAATGTTTCTTTTGCTGCTGCAATGTAAATAGACAGTTTGTTTGGAATGGTTTTTAACTAGCCCACAATTATGGATGATGAAAGTTGGAATAAAATTAGTCGTTTAGTGTGAAAATGCTTGGTCCTGGTGATAGAAAATAACCGAAGCGTTCTTAAATTATAATAATAATAAATTTATTGTCAAAAAACAGTACAAACTGCTGTCTCNCACGTGGAGGACAATAAACTAATTTACTTTAATGTAACACTTGTTATGTTACACTTGTTTTATTTTATAGCAGATACGAGTTGCATTGTATGTATTGAGTGTGCTGCGTTAGTTTTCTCTGCTTCATATTGATGTGACCAACAATACAACAAAAGGACAAAGAGACCACACTCCATTATGAGTGAGAAGTGCGTCGGAAAAGGAAATGTGTGTACCTTTAAATGTTGGCCGCTTCTTCATCTCTTACATTATCAGACATAGACGAGCACTTAAGAAGTTATTAAGCTAAAAGACAGAAGGATGGCATTTTTTACTTCTTCAAACGGTGACTTGACAAGTCGTTCTCTCTACTTTCTTTTCTCTCTTTGTCTTTGTAAAAAAAATAATTTTTTCAGAATTCTTGGGTGGTCCCTTATCTTTAATTACGATCAACTGGTTGCTTCTTACCGTGTTATTTTGTTTTGAGGAACGTGTGTAAATTTATTACTTAACCGTTAATTTATTTTCTGAAGTAACTTTTTATCGCTGCACCTGAGTTTTGTTGCACTGTCATCGCTTGAAACGTGAATCAGTAATACAAGAAGAAACAAGTCGACTCCAAAACCACTTCCGTATTTGACCGATTATGAAACTCTTTTCAATTTATGTCTATTTGCGTGAAACTATTGTTTGCGGCAGTGGTGTCTTGAGAAAGAGCACGCCCGCGAACTTGCGTTGACCCAAATGTCCAGAGATCTGAACTGCTTCTGTTATCGGATAACGGGAAGGGATTAACAAATATTTTTCTGGTCTCTGCGACCACGCGTTCTATGGGCTTCCGCGGAATAAAACTAATGAGTTTGTGGTAACAGTACTAAAACACATTTTTGAAAGCTAAGCAACAAATTGCAGTTTTGATTATGTGCAGAATCAAAATAATTAACAAAAATTATAGTGCAGATAAATAGGAATAAAAATGTATGATTTAAAATAATTTTACGATTTTTCGTACGATACGTTGTAAACCCGTTTACTTCTTTGCTACCAAATGTTTCGCAAGTAGTAAACGTAATGGATTTTACTTCCACGTTGATCACACAGAAAGTCACAGGTTCCTGTCCCTCCATGATAGTCGTTGGCTGTAGCCCGTCTGCACAGATGTAGGACACGACGTGCTCTTCTCCCAGTACGTGCTCACTTTGACATCCCTGGTTTTCGGAGTGTAGAGATATTTCAGAAATTAAATACAACCTCGTTTAAAGTGTCAAATACACGAAGACACGACGATTCGAGGACCGGCAGAGCGACAAAGGGACGGAAGGACGACGCTACTATATGTTCAACGAGAAAAACAGAACAGAAAAACAGCATTTATTCTGAAGAATATAAAACACTGGTAATAGCCTTGTGCCAAGGAACAGGGAATATAAATAAATAAATAAATAAATAAATAAATAAATAAACCACGTTTGTCCGGATATCCGATTTATCCCCACACATTCCATTATTAAAATATAACTTTTTAAATTCATAATTCCGCACGATGGCGTAAGGAATTTTTAATACATTAGGTTAAAAAAAGATTACGTTATTTACTTTGTTCAATATACTAATTTTTGGATGAAATGTTAGAGTTCGTAAAAGTAAATAAATATTACGTTAGTGGTGATGACCGGGAGAGCGTGAAGCCTCGCTTCATTATGCAACACAGCCGTCTCGGCTGCTCCACCACTTTGTCAAGACGTTCACATATGTTACTTACGGGGCTGAGGCATAATTAAATCACTATTTTATATATCTGTCGAATTTTTATTTTCTATTATAATTTTTTTAATTGATATTACGAATTTTTATCATTGTTTAACATAAAGTAAGTTAGTTATTCATTATTTTCTTGACGTTGTTAAATTAATTATGAGTATCGCCTGTGGATAAGCTATTGTTTGGTTTTGAATGTTCTATGATGCTTCCATCGGGTGCGTACCCTCTCGCGACATGTAATATATCTAGACGAGATTACTACTCTGTCGTTGTGGTTCTGTTTTCAAACTCTCTAATGATTCATTTCCGAATTTGTGTGTTTTGATAGCAGCAATAAATAGGACTCTGACTCAAAGGGCGGAGTCGCTGGATTCACGCGGTAATGAATCGCAGAGATTCGAAGGAATATTTCTATGAATCTGCTGCTTGCAGCTCTTGTAATCGACGATTGTATTGCGTGTCGCGGAAAACAATGCGGATTCCAATTGTAGCTAATTTGCTTTGTCGAGCGTAATGTGTTCACACGCAGTTGATTTAGTAGTCCGAGTGAGTTGTTCGTTCTGTTAGTGATTTATCAGACTAATTCGTGTATGGATTTTCTCATAAACTGTAATTACCACACAATTTCAAATCTCGTATGCTTTATTGAAGTCGAATTAACTTACATTCCGAACGAAATGTGTTGTATTGAAATGACATAATACACTCATTGTTTTAAGTAGGTTAATTGCAATGAAAGAGGAGTGTCATAGTAGTTTTATTCTCAAATTATAATTTCTTTATTTTGCTTCTTTTTTTCGACTTAAGAAAAATTTTGTGTGAGGTATTTCTGTACCCATGGTTTGTGCTCTGCGTTCGGTTGATTCACCATGTACGAGTTTCTTGGTAAATACTCCTAGAATGAACCATTCCCTATCCAGTTGCGATGAATTTTTATACCCCTACAGCGCAAATTTTCGAATAATTTACTTTAATTTACCATAGACTTGTATGGAGAAACTTTCGCGGGCTTATGTGGTTTTGACGTCCTGGCAAAAGTACTGGCTTAACATAGCGAAAAAACCCTACTAAATCATAGTAAATGGACATCACTTACTAACACTAACACATCAGCTACATATGTAACTAGTAACAACTAACACTAAATACTAACATATCAACGACATTCACCAAAAGCTGTGGAAAGTACTGTTCGAACGGAAACTGCCGACGTATCACGTGACTGAAGACAATGTCAAAGAAAGTTCAGCGACAATTTAAAATTTATTGTTAAGTTTTAAAATCACGAAATAATTGTCCTCGTCCAATAGTAAAAATCAGTAGAAGTGAATTGTTAATTAATTAAAACTTGTTTTGTTCAATATTTCCTGAATAGTTGGCTACTTAACGTCAGTCGACACGGACATAATACGTTAATACATAGCAATGCACATTTTTTATTATCATTTTCCGAGATTTTGCTGTCGTCGCGCTTAATTTCATTGACGATGAAGTGGGATGACGCTCTTCCAATCCTTGAGTTATCAATCTGTGGCTGGGGAGCGCGTGTATCTCCGCTGACAAGATCCCCGATTCATTTCCGTTTAGCAGTAACTTAACTCCGTGCGACGTCTTGACGCCCCCCGCGGGAGCCATGTGCTTCTGCTCAATACGCTGAGAACCGCAGACGCGCGTCTGGCAGTTTAATCGCGATTAATACAACTATCGATCATTTCATACGACTAATCGAAAAAAAAACTCGATTATTTTTGACATCGATTAAATTTCACGATTATTTTGTCCGATTATTGTACTTTTTCTTTTCTTTTACATGGAGTGAACACGCGAGAGAATTTGTTTTAATACCCCTAATCTTCAAAATGATTTTGAAGTTCTAATTAGTGAACTGTTATGGGAATGTGTCGCTTATTTACATATAATTGTTTGTATTTCTAGAGTGAAGTTTGTGTGTATTGCATAGACTTTCTATACGTAGGGAGAACTTAAGAAGTTATTTTATCAACTTATTATCGTTGATTTAAAATTTTTGAAACACTTTTAAAACTTAAAAACAAGGATAATTTCGTTTTGGAATATTTAAATGGAAACTTTTTATTATGTTATTCAGTCTGTGTACAATTTTGCGTAATAACTAGAACCTCCGTCCCCGTGAAATTTCAGATGAATGTTAATTTAAAAATATTAATGAATTAGGATAATTATATTACTTCATTTTACACGTTTAGTTTTCCACGCAAAACAACAGTCTTAGTAATATATTGAGTCTGGCATTAGTTCCACTTACTTGTGCCTGGCTCCTTCCTTTCTCTTTCCTGACCCCCCTTAGTCACCTCTTGTTCTTTTCGATCCCGACGCTATTAGGTTGCGAGTGCTAGGGTATCTTTCATTTTCCTCTTGATATGTTGTAAGTCAGGACGGTTTTTAGTGGGTATGGTTGAGTCATTCGGCGAGTCCCACACGCGGGGAGAGTCATGTTGGCTCTCCCTAGTGCGTAACTGAATTTTCCCTACCTGTACAAGTTTTNAGCCGTAAAACCCCTCAAAAAAAAAAAAAGAAAAAAGAAAAAAAGAGATAACTTTGTCAGGTGAAAATACGACGAGCCGGGAATCGAATCCCAAACTCCTGCTTTGATCGCAACGGTGTTAAGAAGTGGTGTACAATTGTGGAAGGTGAACGGATAGTGTAGTGGATAACACCCCTGCGATCAAAGTTCCCGGGTTCGTTTTCCACCCCGTCGCCATATTCTCATGACTGAATGTTATCACATTTTATCCACGTGTAGGTACACGGAATAGATACAAACATATATGAATTGATATATTTTCAATAATTGCCCATCCCTGCCTGTTATAGACAGTGGTCGGTGGTTTCGTCTGACGTTTGTGGGCAGCGCCGCGACGCGCGACCGGCACGCGTCCATCCATTCATTGCGTCGCAAGAAGGAGCGCGTTTCCTGTCTTCTCGTCCTTGCGTCTTCGTTTTGTTTTCCTTTGTGTTCCTTCGTCATGCCTCTTTGTACTTACTCCGCTGCTGTCGGGATACAACACGAGATGTCGTTACTTCTCATGGAACAAGCTACTCATGTTACTCGACCGAGTGAACACGTTTACCTACACATATCATTCACATATTATTTTACGCTTTCATGCACAAGGAATCACTTAATAGTTTGTTGTTGTTTTTTCAAACTTCTCATGAGAAATTGTAAAATTCATAATGGTAAAATTGTAAAATTCAGGCGCCAATTTATATAAAATTGGTGCGTCTCGCGTATACTTCATGAAATTCGCGAATAACTTTTTATTTGTGTGGCTAACAACACGGGAACTGAATCTCTTGAAACAAGGCGATGAACTTCAGTGTACGTATATTAAATGATATTGGAAAAAGTTCTTAAAAATTTTGGGTTACAAAAATATTTTTTACTTGTTTAAAAGCAAAGTTTGTAATGTAATCAATTTGCAGAAATAAATTGCTAATCAGTATTTGAACACTTTATTTGAAATACATACGAACATTTACGCGTTTTAATTTAATGAGAATTTTTTTGGTTTAGATTTGATATTTCTCAGCCCTTGATTATTTATTTCAACAATAGTTTTTTAAAACAATTTTCTTGGACATATTGTAACTTCTATGATACTTTGACGTGATATTCATCATCAGTATCCCCCAAAATCATCAGTAAAAAAGTGTGACAATAATAGCGAAACTTATGCTTTCGTTTCGCTTTACGTTTCTTTACTCAACGACTCTGACGACCTTGGCGTTGGCAAACCCTAAAACCCCAAAATAATAGCGAACTTGGGCATTTTGGCCCCCTTTTTTTTTGTTTAGACCCACTGTGTGAAGCAGGAGGTGTACAGAGCTTATGTTAAATAATTCCCAGATCATAATTGAAGCTCGGAACCTGTGTTAGCCACACGTGCAGTGTTTTGGAAGCAGGGGTGGAAGGGGTAGCACGATACGTGACTGCTATAGCTAATCTTGCTATTAATACGTATCCTAATGAGCTTTCGTGTTCGCACGAGCGCATGCGAGAGGGTGGGATTGTCGCTCTTCCGCTTTCCTTCTCTGCTTTGTTTGCAATCGGGACTAGGGAAAAACTTTTTTTATTTTTAATACATACGCGAAATTCCCCCCCCCACACACACACAAANNNNGAAAAGCTTTTTGCGGTCGCTGCTCAAAATTATATTTGTGGACACGATACAGTGCTTGTGTAGTCATCACTACCACTGAAATAACGTACGAATAACGAGTATTCGGTCAGAGGTGTGTGATTTATGTTTTTAACTTCTGAATTCTTCGTATGGCAGAGTAAAAGTATATTAATTATTTTATTTATTAGCTGATTACCCGGCGCTGCCCGAGATTTTTCTTCGACCATTCTTCTTTTACTCAGGAAAAACATTAAATCTATCTATATTTTAAAAATAAACATCAAAATACTTTTACTTTCTGGTTTTTTAAAACATGTAGAGCATCCTAATTTTTCAAATTTGTAATAACACAAATTCAATAAATACTATACACTACAGAGTCTCGCGGAAACCGCGCCGGTCGAATTTTCGCTTCCGAGGCATCACGTGACGCGACTGCACCATTTCATTAAAATGCTCGTAGAATCTAAACTATTCGTCGGAATTTTACGATTCAAAGACTTTTTTATCTTTGTTAAATGCACAAAACAAATAATTCATAAAATTTGATGATTGATTCTGGTCCTTCTTAAATTTAAATAAGTATTTTAACACTTCTATTTTCAATAACGTTTAATCGATAATTCATGTTAATGTTTGTAGATTTACATAGGCTGTCGCGGGCGTTTTTTGTAGAACTCTTTTTAAAGCAAACAATATTGCCGTTTATAGTTGTCACCTATCTCTAACCGGTTTGACGTCTTTTTCCCCCATTTTGAACAATTGTCGTCAAAAACCATTTCTATCTTTTTTTATCAGATATTTTAAAAATAGGTTAGCTTATGTTCATCCTGGATATCTAAACTATCCCCTTGCCAAATTTCATCACGATCGGTTCAGTGGTTTAGTCGTGATCAGGTAGCAACCAGACAGACACGCTTTCGCGGCACGCATTTATATATTAGTATGGAAGCATGGATTCATTGTCTTACTTCAAGGTCAGACCATGAGGCTTGCTCTTCCACTTAACGCCTTGGGTGACCGAGTAACTTAAGGTATACCGAAGCGATATTAGTGTGGAGTAGGCGAACCTCCGAGAAGCGTTTGAAATTACGCTCTACCGCTCAGCGATATCGTAGATACGAAGACGCTACCTTTAGAGCACTTCTTATCGAGTCGTGTGTGGATGCCATTATGTTGAAAATACTCTGCTTCAGTGCGGGCGCTGAGCGATGACTGCGACGCGACTTGCTTCCTTTGCCCTCGAATGGCGCAGCGTCTCTCTTATACGGGCGGCGAAGGGCGACTGGAGAGCGCAGCGCGCGCAGCGGGGAAACAATATAACTAATCCTCTGTTTCCGCCTCCACCCCAGCCCCTTGCCTCTTCTCTTCTTCAATATTAGGTTTTATATTTTCATTACAAATCCTTATCATTCGAATTCTTTAATTTTTCTCTCTTTCTTTTGGTTTCTTGTATTTCATATTTCGTCTTCTTTCTCTTCAGTTTCCTTTCCCTTTATCACGTCGCTCGTGAAGCAGGATATGAAGGGCGGAAGCGTGGAAGCCTCTTCGAGAGGAGCTGAAGAAGAGCACCGAAGCGGCAGACGATAGCGTTTAGTGGGACCGCGCTTCTCAAATAGATTTGTGAGGGAATTAAGATATCTTACTTTCGTGGTGGCCATTCATCATCTTAGAGAGGGGGCTCAGGAAGACTTATTGCCTCTCTGATGGGCTCTGCAATTATCTACTTTTCTTTCTTTCTTTCTTTCTTCAAGTCTGTAAGATACGGGTTTTCATGTTTCTTTAAAATTCTTTGTTGCCCTTAACCACACCATTTTAAAAAAGACTTGATGTGCTTAAGAAGTGTGTAGAAATGAAATGTGTTCGATCATGGAATACAAAAAGACGTTACGTTTTTTAAATGTCTGAATGATTTACCAGTAGACATACATTGCTTGATGAATCTTCACACTTTTTTTCGTGAATTCCCTGTTGTGCAAATAATAGCAGTTCATTTAGCGTAGGCATCGCCAAGATTAGGCGGAGGGTGGGGTGGGGGTGGGGGTGGGGGGTAGTTGACAAGGTTTGTTGTTTGTTTGTTTGTTTCGATTTATCAAACTAAGTGTGAAATTGTGTGAAGAGGTCCAAACGAGACTAATGCAAACCTTGAGTGACGTTGGGTGCATTCAGCTAAAAATTAATAAATAATGGAATAACTATAGTTTTTAATGACAGTAGAACAGTCCCTGTGAACCGGTCTATATTGGGACAGAGACCCTGTCGTGTCCGGTTAATCCGCGAGGTTGCCGTTTGTTCAAAAAGAAGGGACCATTTCATCAGGTTCTCTCGCAAATAAGAGTTCATTACAATTTATTTTATCGTACTGTGCGTACATACATACATAAAAAACAAACAAGAAAATATTGATTCATATAAAAATAGATATATGTAAGTATTGATTCAGAAAAAATGGGGAATTCCCCGTTTTGTTCCTCACAACACAAAACCCATCGCGGTACGTGCGTCCGGTTAACAGGAATTTCAACTGAATTAAGGAAATTTGAAATGAAAATTATTTATATTATTCTTAATACTTTATCTGAATGGAACTAACAACTCTCAGAAGTTAGAATTAATTCAGTTCATATATTTCCGCCACATGATGCACCAACAATGCAAGTTCAACTGACTCAACTAAATAAGTCTCTTTTTGAAAAAAAGAAAGTATTATATCGCCACTTTGTGACTATTTTTATGTAATTCTCTTGTCATTTGCAGTAAGCGGAGAATGTGTTATTGGAAGTAACTGCCTTAGTTATGCTGGTGGCCCGACTGCAGATGTTGGCATTGAAGGAGATTTGCATGCCTAGAATTTATTGTTACAGGAATGTGTAATGTCTGCGGCGAAAGCGACGCTTCAATCGTCGGCGAGAAGGCAAAGAAGTTTACAAGGTCGGATACGCAACAAAAATGACTTAAATGTTCATCGCGACTTATAAAGACTCAACGTAAAGGTAATGAATTAAACTTCGATGTACCGACTAGGCGCGCATACCTTCTTATTTGCGTCACGCGCTTATCCAATTGCGACCTGTACCCCATTAATGTGTGATGATTACATGTGAGGCATATCCAAGGCGTCGACGATAATTGTGAGTCGACTAGTTAACATGAAAGATAAGCCTTAGATGAGAATATAACTCAAGTCAGAATTTTGATCTTACAAAACTAAAATATAGGAAGTGATGTTTATTTTGGTTAAAAAATATTCATAACATGTGCACGATACATTACCTAACTGTACATTCTAATAATTAGGCATTCTCTGTGATAAGTCATCTTTTACAAAGAAATATTTGCCATGACTCTGAAGGATAGTCGCACTCTTTAAGATCGTAAATTTTCTTACCAGTGAAAGATACTTAATTTTACTAAAAACACATTTCCTTCAATAGTGACATACGTAGGTGCCTGATGTACTTTAGAAGTATGTAAGATCTATTCCTGTAATAGTAATTTATTATTATTCCCAATTATACCAACGGATTTCCTATTCCAAATTGATCCATCTCAGGAACAGGACATTTGAATCAAATTTACTTTATTACCATATTACTACCGTACACAAATACAGTACACGCCTAGCCTCACAATTCGTAGCTGTACTATCCTCAGACACAGCACACGTTGTATACACCAAGAAACTGGACTACTTGACATGTCACTTGTGTACTCATTATACAGTAATTATAGGAATAAAAACATGTAAAAAAAAACAATACGATTTTTATTGAGGAGTAGAAAATAGTAAATGTAATAAGTCCGCTAATATGTAATGAAATTCTATACAACTATTAAAAGTACTTATGTTTTGGGTGCCAGTGTTTTAGTTCACTATCTCTCGTGTTCTGATATTGTAAGTTACACTGATTTTGAACTAGTATCGGGGTTACTTCGTTCTACCGGTGCATCCGGCGCGTGTTAGTGTCCTTCATTTAATTCTCAATTATTATTCATTTCAAGTGAAGAATTCTGTAGATGTATTTAGTGTTTTTTCAACTCTTATGATTTAGTGTTTTTTATAGATTTAGTATAGATGAATTTAGTGTTTTTTCAACTCTTATGATTTTTAAACACTATACTCAGAATAATCTATAGTTCGATAATAACTTGTACATGTAAATTTACAAACATATTTGCGTTAAATTACAAACATATTGACATTATATATGTATTATAACTCGCAGCTAACTTTTTATCTTATCTAGGAACTTTTGCTGAAATTTTTGAATCCGCCTCTGCCTTAGGGCCCTTGATCGGAATTGATGGGATGGTCCCTTACTTGCTTCCGGAGAGTAAATTAGTTTATTGTCCTCCATGTGGTCATAAGCAGTTTGTACTGTTTTTTGATAATAAATTTATTATTATTCCTTTGACCCAAGATTTTTCTGTGGTCTTGCCAATTATTTGTCTCGTGAAAAATGTTCTTAATCATAATGAGTTGCTTGAAACGTTTTGACGAGGTTGAGGAATACTTTTATTTATGGATAATCGTGAAGGAATGGTCGTTCTTGACGTTTGATAATTGCATACATGGCAAGAATGCGTCTTGGCGATTTAAATAATACAAATTAAATATGGTGATGAACTGACATTTTCTTCTATTTATTCATTCTAAACTCTTGCTTGAGTCGTGTAGTAAATCTTCCTCTTGTTTGCTTAACTAAGTCATTATTACGTGGAAGGACAGCAAATCCTCGTATTGGGAAAGGCTTCTCTGCAGTGTCCTTGCTTGCTGCTGCATCGGCGGCGACCTTCAAGTGCAGTCGTGAGATTTCAGACCTGTTCAACTCCTCTCTGCTTTATCTCTTGTTCTTGAGGTGACTTGTATCGCTTTCGCTCAGCCAGAGAGAGGGAGCTTCTAGCTCATCTGCGTGGGGCGATTGGTGGGTGCAAGTGGACCGGTCAGTAGAAGTAGCTTGTAAGAGTTAGTAAGAGTTATAGCAGGTATAGTACGAGGTGCATGGAAGAAGGATGGTTCATATTGCAACTGTCACAGAACGGGACATTCAGAGGAACCGACAGCGGTGGTGTAGTGGTAGCGTTAGAGCGTGGGTTCAAACTCTGCTCGGCCGAACGAGGTGGCTTCAACGTCGCCAAAAGGCGTTAAAAGGATGGTGATAAGCAAGAACGCTACCATCTGAGCCACCGGAGGGTCTGAACCGTAACTTGGAAAGCAGGAGCTGTCTTGGAAGGAAGGAGGGTACAGATTCGAGTCGAGTATTCTTTAATTTAAGAATAAACTTACATGGGTGTAGTTAACTCAACACTTCAGCCATTGTGAGTCATTGAAGTGTATCGTCAGCCCCAGCGGTGGCGCTTATCACCAAGTCATCCCGGGTTCGATTCCTGATGGGGTCAGAAAATATGTAGCTTTTCACATTAATGTTCCAATTCATATAGCTGTGACTACTGAAAACCAAACCTTCCTTCCTCTATCCAGCTCCTCCTAGTATCAATAACTTTCACTATTACTAATCACTTCTACTAACAATGACCTACCACCCAAGTCCTAACTGCTATCGCTCCATGTAGATAAGCTTCAATAGCACGCTACATTTCCCATTTACATATACAATAATATAAGTGTATCGAAGGCAGATACGGGAATTTATTCGGGAAGAGAACTAGTTGATTCGCTCGAGACACCAGACGATCCAGAACCCAATGCAAGGTCGATTCAGAACCACAGGGATGGAATGGTTTCTCTACGAGAGGGAATTGTTGTGCAATACTACGTTGGAAGATACTCGAATACTATATTTGCTTGATATTTATCTGACTCAGAGCTTTTGGCAACGTAATGGTTCCTCACCTGACCCTGTTACCCGCTGTCTTCTCAAGTAAAAAGGATATTATCGTAGTTTATTTGCAGGTATTGAGGTGCTTTATGCTTTAATTTACTTGCGAATTGATTTTTTTTCGTACCATCGTAGACTATTTTGTTGTTGATTCCGTAGTATCACTGTCGTAGACGTATCGTTGCATTGTGGTGTACCCCGGAAAGCAAATGTTTCTGAGGCAGCTTTTCACGTAGCCTCAGCCACTGCAGAAATCTACCTAGCTAATTTTGGTGGTTCTATTCTGTTCCTATAACTTTAGGAAAGAAAATTGTCTTAATGTTTTATAAGCGTGTAAATTTTGTATTTCATTCAAAAACTCAAGTATCTGCATGATTCCAGCAATCCTTGGATTCTATCATTTGCCGGAGAATAGCTGAGCGCCTGTCTGGGTGAGATGTGGATAAAAATTCTAAATTCAATCAAGACGTGTCTATTTTGTTAATTGTTCCAGTTGAGTTCCATGCTATTTTCTCTCTAATTACGAGATGAAATTCACTCGCATTGAGTGAAACTTGAGTGAAATTTTGCTGTTTCCGGGGAGCAGTTGTGGATACGGATTCGACATCTGTGAATCAAGTGGAATCAGTTTAAGATTCTTGATTGAAAAGAGGGATGCGTGCAATGTGGAATTCATTAGAGTCGGAGAGATTGTGCAGACAGCCAGACATCATCTCGCATGCAGCATCATGGCATGGGGTGGGTGGTTGGTTGAAGCAGCCACGTGCTGTAGCACTCACCTCGTCCGCGGCGTCGGCGCTGGAATCTTAATTCGTGAGGTGCGGCTGCAATATTGTGCTGCGTTCCCAGAATACCGAGCCTTCGTTTCATTTCTATTGTGGAGGTTATAATGATTCGTTTTATTCTCTCATCATTGTGTGCTTCTCAGAAAAAAGATGCTGTAGGTACTTCGTTTCATTTTGTTCTCTCTTCGTGATTTCATGTGATTCCCGATGGGGCCAGAAAATTTGTAGCTTTTCACATGAATATCCCAATTCATATATCTGTGACTACTGGAAAGCAAACCTTCCTTTCTCTACCCAGCTGCTCCTAGTTTCAATAACTGAACTCTTACTAACCACTTCTACTAAACCCCGCAAGTGGGCCAAGTTGTTGGTGAGCCCAGCTAAGCGGCCCACATACCACCCATGTCCTAACTCCTATCGCTCCATGTAGATAAATTTCAATAGCACTAAGCTACATTTCCCATTTACAAGTACAACAATAAAAAATGTAACTTTTTACTTGCGATTGCAGTCATAGCAATTCATTATGTAGAGGAAAATAAGATGCAACGTTTTCCTCAAATTCATTAAGCTCTAAAATTATGTCTTTGATTAAGATAGTTTCAATGTGTTCGACTCCTAATCTCTCGGATCATAGATGCTCGCCAAAAATCTGTTGGTAATGATTTTTTTTTTTTGAAAGAATGTTTACGATTTCCGAATTTCCTCAACTGTGAAATTAATTTTCTTTAACTCACCCTTGCTATTAAATATGTATCTCACCCTTTGTATAAATAATTATATTGATGAAATTATTACTTCCCAGCGCATGTGGGGGTGGGGCAACGAATTGAAATATCCTTGACACTTCCCATCTATTTCAATTCCTCTGTTCACGGATTAAACTTTCGTGATAACGCAACATCGTGTATTACCCTTGATTGCAAGCGAGTTTCATGACTCTATAATTGCGTATGAATTTATTTGCCTCACAAGCTTCAATAAGCTTCTCGTCTATGTACTCTCATGAATTTCACGCGAGCAGTAATTGGAAAACTACCTGCTATAACGAATTAATTGAATGACTTCTACTATTAGACATACAAGGAAATCATACAAGGAAAGGTCAGTGTTGCTGCGTACTCCTGGAGATTTATTTGTAAGACTTTTGAGGAATTCTAAACGACTCTTACAAATTTAAATTGATAGTTATATGAGTTCCGTGGAGTATAATAACATGAATGAAATTATCTGACTTACGAAATTTGATTTTTGAATAGTATACAATTATCACAAAAGAAAAACTACGTTTGTAAATATCTTATTTTGATTAAAAATACTAACACTAGGCCTAAAACTTACTAAAACACAAGTTCTGAGCTTACCATCCCTCCAGCCAACACCATGTGACTGTCATCGCACTATGCGTGCTGGTATTTCTTCTTTTAGTTTTACGAAACCTGCCGGACCGTCAAACCAATGTTACAGAGACGAAAGCAACGTACATTTCTCTATTTTGTATACCTCTTATATCAGGATCTTATTTTTACTTTCTCATATACGCAGTATATAGAAAGTTTTGTAATCGTGAAAATATTCAAAAACGAGATTTTTGCGGAAATATCCGTTTTGGGTATCCCTGATTCCAAAAAAGTTGTTTTTGGCTGGACGTCCGTCCGGTCCGCCCGTCTGTCCGTCCGTCTGTGCGCAGCAGTCCTGACCGAATGGTAATTTTTTTTTCACTTTTCGTATTTAGGGTAGAATTTACTTCTAACATATGCACGTGCTTTCAATTTTCTTTTTATTTGAACACAAAGGGCACTACACATGCAGGTCAAAGTACATTTTTGAATATTTTTCAAAAAACTGGTCAAACGATTTTGCTTAAATATTCTGTAACTGAAGTAGTATTAGTATGCATTTGTATTAGCGGTATTTCGCTTGAAAAGTTTGGTATAGACGCAGTAAAATAATTTCTATCTGCTACATTTTTGCATTTGTTTACTGTTTCAAGAAGCTTGAACAATATTTAGCAGTGTAAATGGACAAAGCAGACGTAGAATACTTTTTGTAAACTGAAATGAAAGATATGACGACGATAAAATACATAGGAGGGCAACAAAAGCACTGCAAATACGAAAATACATCAATTTCTGTCTACAACGAAATTACATTTACACGACACTTTTACGATATTTAAAAGACTGATCTGTCGCTATATGTTTTGTAATAATATTCTGAATATTTATTTTATTTTGAATTTTCAAATAAAAGACTGTAGTAAGTTCTTCTAGCGATTTTGAACATGAATAGAGCACTGGAAGACGACCAAAATGTAGAGAACCACTCCAGAAATGACCCTTTCACTATAGAATTTTTTCTCGTATATGAGAAAGTACGTGCAGTGGTTTTGCACCACTAGTTTACACTGGGAGTAGAAATTTTGTATAATTTTGTACAATATAGTTTATGTTAATTTTTTTCGATAATTCATCTATGTTTCAATTACTTCCCCCCCCCCTTTTGTGATACAGTTTTGATAATTTTACTTGGACATTGTTAGTATTCGTAACACAACCCGAAGTAATACGAATGTTTGTGAAACGAATGAAGTTATGTTTTGATGTTTGTATTACTATTTCTGGATGTGGATTATACGTCGTCTGTTTGTGTTTTTTGAAGTATCTTTAATGGGACTATCGACATCGGATGTTCAAATGCAGATGTAACGGTTTTAAAGATAACGCGCAAACATGATAGAACCTTTTGCTCTAATTGTAATATATATTACTTTTTCCAAAATTTCTATAAAACTGCTTCTACGAAACTCTGTATTCTGTGCGTGGAGTGAATACTTGAGTATAATGCGATATCAATCGGGACCGACAACTTACTGCATCATTGCTGCAATATCAATTCTTTCGATTTAATGCCTTATAATATTGGTAATATACGCATGTGACGAACACTAACTGAGAAAGCCAAGTTTAAAGTTTCGGGACAATATTCAATTCTGCGTATCGTATTGGTACGTTTATCAGGCAATGCATCAGAATTTTTGTAGTAATATCTTTAATCCGTAAAATTTACCAATTTTTATTTCGCACAATCATCTTGGACCAAATGTGCGAGAGATGCTTTTTATTAATAACGTTACCGGGCTCCAATGACCTTTGATGTCGACATGAGCCGTAAAGCCATATATATATATATATATATATATATATATATATATATATATATATATATATATATATATATATATATATATATATATATATNTCCAAAATGCTTAAACTAGAAATGTGGTTTGGCCTGTGATCTCTTCATTTCTGTCGCTTTCGCTTCCTCGATGCATGTGCGCATATTCTTCGCCGCCGTCGTGCACCTGCTTTTGCCGCCCGCTGACGTCACCCCGAAGGCGTTTATGCATCCCGATGAGCCGTAAAGCTCCGCTGCGCCGCTTCGGAAGAAGACCTTGGAGCCGGAGAGCGGAACGGAGCGCTCGAACGGAGATTGCGCTGCTTTGCTCTCATTGGTTTTGCGGAAAACGAAGAACGAACTCTTCGAGATTTGGATGATAACATTTGTGACTCGAGTTTTCAGCGTACAATTTGATTTCGAATAAAAAGTAGGGAAAACGATATTTATTGTGGCTTTTTTGCTGTTAATTTTCCCATACTATCGTTATTGATTTTTTTGTCTAAATATTTTCAAAATAGATATCTAATATTTTTCAGTATGAGAGGAATTTTACGTATATGTGTGGGAGAGACAACATATTGATACCGCACCTGTGAATGCAAATGCTTGGTTGCGCCTGCCACCCGTGTGAATCCCGAGCACTGAGCAATACTCCTGGGCGCATACGTTTAATATTCGTCGCGCGTGCTCTTCGAAAACAGCGACACCCTCTCTCTGCCACCCACCCACACTGCGTGCCGCTTAGCATAGTACTAGCCCCGAATTTCCTTCCCCAAAGAATCGCCCTGCTGTGGCGAGTTGTTGACCCTCGCTCCGCTACAAATAGACGGAGGAGTGTGCGCAGCAACCACACTTTTCCTCGAGAATTGTCTCGTGGAGCTAGGGCTTATCTGCGGTGAGATGCATGCAGCAGACACACGGACTCTTCTACCTTCCAAGCTTCGTCATGGCATGCCGTTCAAAAGCGTCCCTATATTCCTCCCCCCCCCCTACTGCTCCCTCCATACACTCTTTTGTGAGAGCGGCTCATCTCCCCACCACGCACCCTGTACCGTTTTGTCAGCTTCAATACGTTGATTAATGTGCTGACTTAACTACCGGGCGAAGTGAGTCCGCTTATGGGGGCTGTCATGTTTGTTTATCTTGGGCCGATCCCCGCGGGAGTTTTTCAATAAAAAAGGGATCCCGCTCTGCGCCAGGGCGGGGGCTGCGTCGAAGCAGGTGGCGGCGCGGCTGTGCGACTCATTCAGCGTTTGGATTATACAGAGGAAGACTTACGACCATAGATACGTGACTGCTCCTTCTGGCACGTCGAACGAATCATATCTTCCTCTTCATTGCACGGTCAGGTTGATGATGCCGCATGCGCACCCTTTTTCTTCCTTTCTTAGATAGGTCTGCCCTTGAAGCTTAAGCTATATTTAATGAAGTATGTACACGAGTTTCTAAGGTGCGAATGACAACGAAGGCGAAAGACGTATACTTTTATTGTGTAGTAGAAACATTACGCCGTAAGCTTTGAATCATTGCCAATATATAATTACTCTAAATACCTTATTGATAGTAATTTTATCTCAAATTCAAATCTCAAAGTCCTATGTGATTCTGAGGAAAGGTTTTCTTGTGTGTTTATTTCATAAAATTGTTTGTTGTCGTCCGTGTGAGAGTTATCTGTTTATTCGATACAGTTTTCACACGAATAGAAATTAAACGTTCCACAATTGCACAAAACTTGGTAATAGACTTTCATTTAAATAAGTTTTGTTGTTAAATTAATAATGTAATTCACTTCTGTTGTAGTATATTATTCTGTTTTGTGTGTTTTCAGGTGAGTACCTAAACGTTGGGGTGACGTCATTGCCTGCGCTGAAGGGGTGAGTTCCGTGGGTCGAGCCTTCATTCCGATGTGGGAGGTCGAAAAAACGAATAAGAAATTTGATTTTTTTTTTGTAGTTATTTCGCTAAAAAGAGGTGATTACTTCGATACGCTGTTATTACTGTAATAATTAAGACAATTTGAGATGGAATTTGTACCAGTATATGATTTGCGGGTACTTAAAATAACTCTAGTATATGATTTGCGGGTAGTTTTAGTGGAAATTATTCGTCTAGTAATTGCGCTGCACTTTCTGTGGTTCGCGCTCTAATTACTTTTCTACTTACTGGAAACAAAAATGTTAATTGCAGATCGTTATTACAGACTTTTTTTCTTGTGAATAAATTGGTTTACCACCAGACAACAGTGGTGTAGTGGTAGCGTCTTCGATCCCGCCGAGTGGTAGAGCGTGGGTTCGAACCCTGCTCGGCCGAACTAGGTGAGGTTTTCAGCTGGGTTTCCCCTCACCTACTCCACACAAATGTCGCTTCGGTACCAAAAGTTCCCCGACAACCCAACATCTCTCCTTCCCAATTCCCCCTCCCAAGTCCGACGGATAGGTGGAAGAACCTGAAGGCCTCATGACCTGAACCTCCTTTTGCCAAAAGGTATAAAAAATAAATAAATAAAATGTTGCAAAGCAGCCAATCGTTTATTATAGGATCGTGTTTTCGTTGTAATTGCAACCTTTATTCTGGAATGCGATGCTTCAGTTCGTGTTGATGTCTTCACTCTAGACAATGGCGGTTTCTTCGCTGCGCTCATTAAACAAGTCAATTACGTAGTCGCGGTAATCGATGCGTCTGCGTCTATTCGATGTATCGCGCGAGCGATAAGAAGTGGAACCGGGAGTCGAAACGAAAGCTTCGAGAGACGCCGCACAAAACATTTGGAAGTGACTGAACCGGTCGCGCTCCTCTGTGAATGCGCGACGTCTTTGCCATTTACAGACCTTAGGGTAGTACTAGCTAGTGGCGGATCTAGACCGTAATCAAGGGAGGGGGGAGCCTTTTTGGTTTAAAATTATGGTTTTACGACACCAATTTTATTAATATTGTCTTTAAATAAAATGCATCACACAAATAATTATCAATATGGTATTGCTAATAACAATAACAATTATTTATTAAAGTTATTAACATGGTTTAACTAATTTTATTAATCTGGTATATTTGTTATTAACAAATATATTATTAACTAGCTGAGTACCCACAGCTTTGCTTCCGTGAATTCTGTAACATGTCTCCAATTGTATTTCTTGTCGTATCCTCATTTGACCTTCATGCGAAGAACCCTTCGTTTTAAAGCGAAAACAAAATCAGAGCACGTGCATCGACAACAAGTAAAATCTATCGTAAATACGAAATGCGAATTAAATATATTCATCCATTTACTCAGAATCGCTTCGCACTGATGGACAGACAGACGGACGGACGTTATGCCAAAAACCACTTTTTCGGAATCAGGGTTCACCAAAACGGATATTTCCGTCGAAATCTCACTTTTCAATTTTTTCACGATTACAAAACTTTCTAAATGGGACTACGTACATGAGAAAGTAAAAGAATGCATCCTGGCCCGGGTTTTACTCCGGTTTTCCTTCGGGTAGAGGCGGATTTCTTATACAGGTTCTCTAGGCTTTGTTTAAGGGCATGTTTATTGTAATAATAAATCGTGAATTTCGTGTCATTTCAATTCTTCAACACTATACTCAGAATAATCGATAGTTCGATAATAATTTGTACATGTAAATTTTTTGCGTTAAATTACAAACATTTTGATATTCTATTAGTATTATAACTCGCAGCTAACTTTTTATCTTATCTAGGAATTGTTGCTGAAATTTTTGAATCCGCCTCTGCCTTAGGGCCCTTGATCGGAATTGATGGGATGGTCCCTTGCTCGCTTGCGGAGAGTAAATTAGTTTATCCCGTGGTCATATGCAGTTTGTACTGCTTTTTTGACAATAAACTTATTATTATTATTATTATTATTATTATTATACTTCTAAGTGACTTGACTAACTTGGAGCGCCAGTTCCTCCTTAAGGTGTTATTCATATTCGCATCGACTGAAGTCAAGATGTCAACTATTCACGTTTCTTGAAAATATCCAGCAAAAGATATTCACCAATTAACTTATAATTCGTGGGTTTTTTTAAAATTTCTGGCGTTGGATGTGATCAATTATATTGTGAATTTAAAACTTGATATTAATTAAGATTTTCGTTATATTCTTTCGTTGACAAGAATTTCATTATCTTCACTCACTACGTAGGCCTATTTTTTAGTAGGCTGTCTTAGCTATGTGAAACCGATATTTATGCCTGGATAACAAAAAAACGGGCCTATGCCCGCGCAAGGTTCTCCACAACTGCCGATGATCGAATCGTGCCCGTGTGAAATAATTCCAAATGTTGTGGAGGAAGGGAATAAAAAGTTTCCGTGAAATAATTTTTGCGTGAACTATTTCTCGATTGTTTTTAGGGTCGTAGAGCGACTTGACGACAGTTTTTCAATGTCTCGAACTTTTGTTTTGCATGGAAGAACAAACTATGATCCATCAAATGTTGTAGTAAACTTTTACAACTCTCGGGGTTAATATTTGAATAAAACCATCTCCTCTCGATATTGTGCTATTACTCGCGGATAAATCCTCTAGTGGAAGGATTTTAAATAAGCTCTCTTTTAATTGCTAATGTAATGTATATAGAAAACATTACGCGTGCCATAAATTTACTTAAGGAAATAACTGTACGAACATTTATCGTCTTTTTGGACAATGAAGAAAGTTATTAAACTGTCGTAGAACTCTTACAGGAGAGCATTTTCAATTTCAGTTAATGATTCGAAGTTTTAAATACCGCATAATTCAAGAAATATTGTTATAATGACCATCGAAAAGAATTGATAACATTATTGAAAGTGCATTACTTGGCCTGGGATGCTCACAATGTTTGTGTGTCTCTGGATAGTGAAGTAGTCTCCTGAATCCGAAGCGGAATATTCGAATCTCCTGAACTGACTCCCTTGAGTAGAGAGAGGGAACGTGAAATTTCGTCGAAGGGCGGAGCGGCTGAATTCCAAGACGAGACGGGACGAAGCTACGCGCATGCGGTTCCTAACTTCGTAATGGATGACGTGTATGGAAGTTGGTGATTACAGGAACGTCGCGTGTCCAGCCTTCCAACTCGTCCTTCTTCGTCGATGAGCGAGTGGGCGATGGGATTCCTAACGAACGATGTATCGCCTTTGATTAAAATCTCCATCCCGCGGGGAAGCGTTCTCTACCGAGAAAACCGGAAATTCATATAAAATACGCTCTGCCCAATTCGGGGAATCGGGTGTCGTTTGTCTTAAATTGAGTGCTTTATGGTGCTTTTTATGGCGCAGATTATGAGGTGGAAGGCTGCCCCTGCTTGGTGGTTGGGTCCTGGCAGCTCTTCAACAGTGGTTTGAAATGACGTTTTTATGGAAGAGTTATAAAGTGTTTTGTGTTGTTTGTGTAGTTACCTCTTCGTAATCTATGGAGGTTTCAGCGGTGGTTAGAGGAGTGTATTATCCTGCTCAATAGCCGTGACTCGAGTGTTGCTTCTACAAATGGAGGGCGTTATGAGCTTCTTCAGAGAGCGTGACTTGGCGAGATGGGATCGTTTGTCATTCCACGAGTCACTTCGTCTCTTGACATCGCGACAATAATTTAATTAAACTTATCTCGAGAGGAGTACATCGCACGGGAGACTAGATAAATCAATATGCTCTGCAATATTTGACAAGTATTGTGACAAAGTGAAGCGTTTATGCGTGTCTTGTTGCGTGATCTAGCATCAATCTCAGTTAGTTCCAGACATAGGTGTGAGCCTATGGTTGTGTGTTCGAATCCCGGGTGTACTCGTCCAAGGTTTTGAGAAATCATCATAAGCTGCATACATGCATGTACGCTTTAACCCTTCCCTAGTATTCCTGAGTACATCTCACAGATGCGTCGAATCCACAACTCGTGTTCCGGTCTGTCGCCATTTTCACCTGGTTGTAGATGGTGCAACTTTTCCTCCACGGATAGGTCTCGGAAGCACCTCGACAAACCAGTCTTCGAACTGCAAACTTATGATTAGACGTAACGAAAAGTAGATTTCACCCAGCTCCGCAAAGTGGGAAAGAGTTATCTTCCATTACGGAAAATTGTCTTCGAAGCACAGACACTTTGGATCATCGGATAAATAAATTATGAACGAAATAAATATCGAGGATCAATTTCCTATATTGACTAATTTGTGGCAGGACTTGAGAAGTGGAAAAAGTAGAAAAAACATGGTAAATAAACTCGCTCTAGAAAATATTTTAATTTTTCTAGATTAAAAAGACACAATACTTTTAAGTATCCTTATCAAACTTATTCTTCGTCGTAACTGTTGAATAGAAGTTGCGCCAAAGAAATTGTCTGTAAGATTTTGAATCACACGAGTTCCCTATAAAAAATGTAATTTTCGCTATTAAAAGTGATTGCATTAGTGAACATAAAGTAATCACGAATATTGGATGAGTGTTCGGCAGCATCTGGATAATTCTCCTTTTTAGGATTTCTTACCTTATATGGAAATGAAGTAGGGATCTTTGATGACAGGTCGTAGAGGCAAATTGCGTCGCATGTAAATGAAATAATAAAAATAAATTCGGACTCTCTCCTTAACAGACGTGATCTGAGGAAAGAGCCCCGTGAACTCTTGGTATCGTTGCAAGGAACATGTGTGTGGCCAGTATCACGTTCCGACCGCTTAGACTCCAAGGGTACCCGTTTTATAAAAGGCTGAGTGAACCTAAAGGTCCATCTAAAGGTTGATGTACGAGATTCCAGTTTCCGCGAGTGTATCTCCAGACCAACCGAGGTTTGCATCCTACACCTTCCAGTGATAACCTCAGCGCTCTACTCATTGAGCCGCGTATCCAAACATAATGATTATTATTATGTCCAAACCAAAATTTCATCCAAGTATAATAAAAACTCCTGAGATTTCATGTAGAATAGAGACGATATTGCTAGCATCGTGGTCACCTTGACGCTGAGGATAGTCCCGTTTCTGTACATCGAGTCGGGCACAAATCTCTTCATCTCTGCAGATTCTTAATCCCGTTGAGCACTCCGCCCACGCAGGACTTACAGGGACCGTCCAAATGTAAGTACCATACAAGTATAGGGATGATCCCGAATTCACGATACAACCTTTCAGGCTTCGTAGAGGACACTCTAACAGTCGTTTATTGTATAGGGATGGATTGGTGCAAGGGACGCGGTGAGGCGCAAACACAGGAAATAAGAGATGAAAGGAAAGACAATGTGCTCAATGACAAGTGCAATGTTCATAATGTTTGTTTAAAATTGCGTGATGGTGATACATGCTGAACAGCGATTGGCAACGAGATCATGTATTTCTTATGTTTGCACCTCACCGTGTCACTTGCGCCTGTACAACGAATGATTGTTACTGTGTCTTGTGCCAACCCTTAAGGTTTGTAGTACGCATTCTGGATTATCCTGTGTGCGTGAAGATAATGTGGCGACTTTGTGGCCGTGTTTTTACGTCATCCTGTCACTCGCACATTTGAGCCTCATGTAGATAGTTATTTTTTTTAATCTAATTTTTGTCTCGTTGTAACCATGTGCAATAATTTTTTAAGCATTTTATTCCGTTTGTGTGTGTATTTTATAGATATTGATGATTTGTTTTTTAACTTCGTATTATTGTAATATGTATTGTGGCGGAACGAGGCTTTTTCGTGGGATAAATATAATAAAATGTTAAAGAGCTGATAAATTTGATATTTTAGGCGCCTCGGCTAGCTCGATCTCAGGGTTCCACAAATTTTTAGGGCTCGCATTTGTTTAATGAAGGGAAAGACCGTACTGGGGTTCCACTACAGGATAACGCTATTTGACAAATTAAATCCATTAACTTTACTCTTCAAACACTATACAATCATAACATGATCCCCATGCATACCCCCCAAAAACACACGTCACTTCCTACTTTTTTTGCATTTTCTGCCGACTTCGGCCTCAATATTACACAATTTTTATACAAATTAACAAGTTTCTATGAACATAACAAAAAACTTTTCATTAACGAAACACTGACTTTACATTAATTTACAATCGTTAGGCGAAAATCTCTGCCGGTAATTGGCCTCTTTATCACAGAGTTCCAGTCCTCAATAATAGGCCTCCGGCGTTTACTACTTCCGCTTTCATCTTCTCGCCTATGCGCATTACGACGTATGTTGGACAATTCACAACCGTCGTAGTAAAATACCTGTCTCGATGAGTGATCAACTCTACGGTGGTAGATAGAGGGTGCGTTGACCTTCCCGCCGCGCGAACCCCGCGCCAGCTCCGTCCGTGGTGACCTCCGGCGTCCTCAGGTGTCCTCAGGCGTCTCGCAGCTCGACCCCCAGGCGTCTTGACGATCGCCAACTCCAAAAGTTCGTTCGATTTTATACCATTTCGCCTCACGAGCGATCTGGCTCGGCGCTCCCGACAAACTCAATGATTTGTGATTGCCGCACTATCGTTTTTGAAAAAATGATGAGAAAATAATTCTCACAGAAATCTCAGTGGGCTAAAATTCCGAGAATAATGTTCAGAATAATCTCAAAAATAGCAAGAGAATGAGCTGAAAATGAGCTCCAAAACCACACGAGACTCTCTGAAAAATGATCATAATAATCGTACTCGTCAGAAAAATGATCAGAATTTGCTCGTCAGAAAAATAATCTGAATTTGCTCGTCAGAAAAATAATCTGAATTTGCTCGTCAGAAAAATAATCAGAATCCGAATGGCAGAAAAATAACCAGAAAATGGCTGAAATAACCATTTGCCTTAAATGCCCTCCTCCCTTCTTCCTACGACTCCTCTGCCACCTCCAACATCCTAAAATTTTGAATTTACACGTGATCGAAAACTCCAATGACTTTCCTGTCCCCCCACTCGTGCCTACGTTCCGACTGGGGATTTCGAGTATTGCGCCTTTCTCAATCCGCCAATTCTCGGGTCTATTTCAAAATATCGGCAACCGCTTTTTTCCAACGTTTTTCTCAAAACAAGTTGCGGCGCGTTTCTTTGACGTTCTTCACTTTTATGACGTGGGTGGCTCGCCCACCCACACCCTTGTTTTGCCTGCGATTTCTATTGTGCGAACCTTTCGCGAACAAGACCCAGCTTGTCTTGGGTCGGTCGTTGCACCCTTGCAAGATGTGGCTAACTTCCTTCGTCGGCGACTGGGGGTGCGTAGCTCTCACGCCCTGGCTCGGTCGCTCGTTCATCGTATTTTAATCTTAATTTCGAATATAATCGTGAAATTTATCAAATCTCACAGTATGTATTCTTTTCTGTCTGCCACCGAGTATTGCTCACTAGCAGACTAATAAATTATTATTATTATTATTATTACTATTGAAAAGGAAGATGTGATGAAATATTCAGTCTAATCCTCTGAACGTAATCCAACTACTACGAAACCAGTAATCAAAACATTATATGACAATATGTGGGAAGACCGCATCGTATTGTTAGGAATAGAAATTACTAATTTTATTATAATGAAGGAGGCGACTTGTATACTGCATTTGTCTTTTTTTGTAGAAGTATTAATTTTTTTTAAATAAGCACAGTTTTGGTGCAAATTCGGAGGAATTATTTGTATATTTGCTATCTAAACGTCCGCTCGATTTTTTAAATATTCATAGTATTTGTGAAACCTGGAGGGAAATTCTCTCAAATTAAAACCAGATTCGTTCTTCTGAATGCTTTTTAACGAGCATCGAAGTATAGGAGATTGCATTAGTAAATCTATGAGAAAAAATATTTAATGACATGTAATTTAATCGTTCAAACCTTGCCGCACCGCTCATACTTAATTAAAACCCAATAAATCATTGCCCGAATCGAAGTAAATTAGTGTGACAAAGTCAATCGCACAAAATGAGATAGAAATGGATGTCCCGTTCTGTGTTTTTAGTTTTACTTCATTGCCTCATTCGATTCGGATAGAAATTATTGGATTTTTCTTTGATCGTGTGTTTATGAACTTTCAACTCAGAAAACTCTCTCGCTTTTTGTAACGTTAACGTGACTTTTATTAAATCCGGTGTTTTATTGTACTTTTCTTACTTTACTTTGCCTTGCCATTGGTGTGTTTATGACAGCATCTGTTATTCTACAGTTGACTTGTGTCGTTTTTCCTTTGTATCGTACTCTACGTCAATAGATTCAGCCACATACGAGTGTTCTATACGCCATTAACTGCTATTAACTACATTGAAAATACGGTGTTTTCAAAAATGAATAATCTCTCTTCAACGTTGAGATAGGAAAAGACTTGCGAAAACTTATCAAAAACTGAACTTCAGTAATTAAAAAAATAATTATTTGAAGTCTTACATTATAGTTGAAAAGTTTGTTTATTCTCATTTCAGACTGTAATGAAAGTGTTACAAACGAATTGAGTTACAAATGATGAACAAAGACGAATTAATGCACGAGGTTCTGAAATAATTAACTCATATTTATTTTCTTTTTGCTGGAATTTGATGCGTAGAATAGTTACTATAGGTGCTTGTTAGATATTTTAATGTTAAATTCTTGATGGAGGTAAGAACCAGTCTTGAAAACGGTGAAGCCAGATTTTTGAAGTCCAAACCCCCGTATTACTTTTAGTTTATTGAAATATCTGGAATAAAATGTTTTTTTCATCTTCTCTTCGACAAAAGTTAAAGGCATTATTTATTTATTTATTTATTGAATGTCTTCTGGCATTATTGGTTTGGCAACTTGGTTTCTTAACATTAAGAGTACGATGTATACTATTCACTCGTAATTTCCCTCGTATCGAGTTCTAAAAAAGAATTCAAGGTTTTATCTGTTTGCATCGTAGTCATAGTTTACGAAACATAAATCTTACACACAGACACTGAAAAACTATCTGGTTTATACAACACTATATTATAACATTTGTATGATTTCTGTTTTTTTTAAAACGTATTTTGTGTTCTTATTTCTGTTTATATCATGTTCATTTATCATGTTATGTTTATTGTTATAATTTGTTATTACTTGGTCACCTGACGACGGCGTAAATCCTCGTCGAAACGTAGTGAGTTCTCAACGAAAAATAAAAATATTCTTCTTCCGTAAAAGGTCGTAAGTTTTTAACTGTTTATTTAATTACATAAATCATTTTTTTTTGCAACAGGGAACCTTGACATTTTCTTTGACGCATTGTACACAATCAATTGCCTATTGTTTGGAATCCAGAATATACGCATTTACTTATAATAAGTAAAGTGTTTGAAATGAAAGGAAATATGTTTGATAGTTTTCGATTCCAAAACCTGTATTTTGGGAATTTCATGAAAGTCTATAGAGACTTGGTAAGAATAATATAGGATATATATATATATATATATATATATATATATATATATATATATATATATATATATATAGTATTAAAATGTAGGATATAAGAATACGAGGAGTAAATGCGCGAGTCTACTAGGGAGCTTCGTAAAAAAATCTTTTTTTTTTTCTAATTTGAACGGGGCACTCTCCCAGTTTTTGTATTATGTATTAAAACAAAAACTATCATAAAAATTCATATTTTTTAGATATATGTTAGAGGTCGCTACAAAGCTTCATAACATTTAAAAATTTAAAAATCTTAAAGCTTTGTAGCAATTCTTAAAATATACATTTCTACATTATAAAATGTTAATGGAACTCTTGTTTGTAAGACAAAACAAAATATGAGAACTTCCTGTCCAATGAAATTCTTGACGATGTTATATTATCATTTTTATTACAATCTCTTTTGACATTATCCATCGTCATCACAACAGGTGTACTTCGTTCGCACCGGTATTCGCACCAGGGTACTTTGGTTCTTAAGGTGAGGGCGTTACCACTGGCTGGGTCGCAGTGACCCAGTAGCAACGTCCTCTGCGAACGAACTGAACCTGCTGTGATGATATGAACGGGTAAAGACGATGGATAATGTCCAAAGAGATTGTAATAAAATTGTCCTGTCCAAATTAATGAATCTTTATGTGCTCTTCGATGTTAGTCTCGTCCGTCGCCGCCTGGAGCGTGGCGGCAACGTCATCGTGGAGGTGCAGAGCGGTGCGTGTTTTGCTTCCGCGGAGCGATCGCGACAAGTGATACGTGAACTGGCGGCGAACGAAGCGTGTTCGCCTCTCGTCGCGATTTATCGCACCGCGTCCCTCGAGGGGAACAGGGATGGGTGTAACTCTGGTAGGAGAGGATTATCTCTTTGCTCACGCCACCTGCTGCTCGTGGTTTCCATTCTCTTCATATCTCTCTCGTTTCTTTCCTTGGAGTTGATCGGAGGCCCCGTATCACCAAATAGTGAATAATCGCGATCGTCTCCGACGTCATTTGCTAATTTAATCGCAATTACAATTATCTGCATTTCACTGTGTAAAACTAATTCTTGATTATGTTAATCGATATTTTTTCTAGATTGGTAGTAGTTTTGCAGTGCATTGTGGGTAACTTGAAGAATGAAAAACTCGTCTTGTTGCTCACCATCGTCATCAACGGGCACCGGAGGCAGCGGAGGGCCTCCCTCGCGCCACTAAACGTTACCTATAAATCGCGCCGCGAGCAAACGAGAAACGGACGCCGTATAGCTCGCAGTGCAGAAGATAATCGAGATTAGCGTTTAGTAGTCGAAGGGTCCCGAGCATTTAAGCGTGAATCGCAGTTGGTGGAACGCACATTTCCCGAATCACAATTCACTGCACAGAAAATCGCGTTTAGGCAGTGAACGAACTCGGTGAAACTGGGTCTACGTCCCTCTGACGACAGTGTGTGCCTGATGCCTGCCGCCTCAAACCTTACACATTCGGAATTAAGCAGTATGTATTCGGAATTATGTTTTTGTAGCGTTTGATGTCACGTATATTCGTTTCCTTCAAAATAATTTCCTCGAACTTGAGAGATGAAACCGCAGTTCATTGCGTTATCTCATTAATATATTAAAGAATAAATATTATTAAAAATATTGTTTGTCGTAATGTTCGAAGTGATAAATATTCGTCATCCTTCCTGGTCGGATTCGAATGAATCGCTGATGTTTTATATTCCATTTTGTAATTCGAAACCATTGTTCTGACTTGGTTCCGGGATAACTCCCCATGAAACGTCTCTAAATGATGATGGGAAGTGGGAAAGTAAGTCCTGTAATGAGGCTTTGTTCTTTTACATGCCTGTGCATCGAGTCTCGTAAAAACGGAGCATCGCGTTGCAGCTTGTCTGTGAGCAAGTGCATAACTCATTGCTTTCCAAGGGAATATTGTAATTTTGCTAAATATAATTTATATTTCTCTTACAGTATAGTTGTTCCAGAAATTTGAATTTTTCCTTATTTTTTTATTCACCTCTTCGCATCATATTTACAGTTCTACAATTACATGATAAAAATGTAAGATGCATTTTATTGTTTAGTACAATGAATGGTGAACAGAAGAGGTCGTTGATAATGATTTATAGATCAAGGGAAATAAGGGTCTGAAGGGCTCGGGACTTTCATAACGTATTTGTTTTAATAAATTATGTCCGACTCTTGTCGTAGATTGATTGAATGGATCGAGTAGATGTTGTCAGTTTGTCTAATACGTATGTTGGAAAAGGAGGCTGAACCTGTACTTTTAGCTTATTAAAGACAAGGTGTACAATTTTATCGTGTGCTTCTTAAGGAAGAAATGTATCACAGGTCCTCTTTTGTATGCACGCTGAGCTTTAGGAATATGCATGAACGCACTCCTTTTAAAGGCGTCTCATTTCCCTTCGAAACAAGACTCTAATCCGATCAGGTCCTCCAACTTAATCACGTTGATAAGTCCCTGCGCCTAACTGAAGGCTGCCGAACGTGTTATTTATTCTGGGGGAGTACGATACTATCGTAAATACCCGAACAGTGAAGTTAGTAGTGGTGGCCTCTTCGGTGCCATTAGCCCCTTTCCAAAGATTTCGATTCAAATGGTCCGAGGTCTTCCGAGTCCCTCTTCAACCGGTCCGGCGTCGTCGTCTTCGTAAATTCTGCTTAGGAGATGATAGCATCTTCTTATTATCATTAGATCTCAACTTGATCCCCAGTGATTCGTTCTTGCCATAAAACTCTTTCCATTCACTACCACTTCCTGCTTCGTGATGTATAATCTCCCGGAATAAATCCTCTCGTTAGCCATTGGATCTTGGCCAAAGTCAGATATTTACAGTATTTGCAAAATTATCTGAGCGAGTAAGTTTAATGTATTTGATAAGTTAGAAAGTATTTCCAGAAATGATACTTACGTTTAACGCAAATTAATATGTCTAGAACATTGTGTTCCGAAAACTTGAAAGACGCGATGAACATTTAGCTCACGTAATCTCAATATCCAAATGTTCGTTTTGGTATATTCTAATGCATCTTGTCTGATGGTATTTTTAATTGTCTTCCCTTAAAATGACGATCTATTGAACGTCGGTCGATTTGCTCTCCGCTCACTGCGATCATCAACACAAATACATTTGACGATTAATATACAAAGAAACCGGTGTCTTATTGTCTTATCGGTTTACGTTTAGGCATTTGAAGTATCGGTCAACATGACATTGACATTAATAGAGAGTTTAATTTAATGTTGGATACGCAAAAATCTAGTGTGTATAGTAGGCAACATACTTTCTTTTGCATTCATATTTGTATTTCTCTCTCTCTCTCTCTCTCTCTCTCTCTATATATATATATATATATATATATATATATATATATATATATATATATATATATATATATATAATGTTTGTAAGTAGGTTTTATTTTATTTGATAAATCATTTGTTCTGCGTAAGTTACTTTACACGACAGGTCGTTGATTTTTTTCTCAGAAATGAAATTTTTTTTTAAAAAAAAGGAAAAAGCCTACGTCTGCTATCAATCTGGAGAGCTGTACCTTTTAACCCCGATGAGCGTGAAGCGGCGTATGTCATCGATCGCGTTGTGCCCTTTGCCTCGCTCTGTGGCCGACGTGCGTGAGCGAGGAAGGCGACTGGAGAGTGAAAAGCGGTTAACCGGTTTACGCGCTGCGCGTTTTACTAGTACAGACCCTGCGTTCCTTTGGCGGCGGCGATGTGGCGTCGTGGCGTCTGGCGTCTGGCGTCTGGTGTCGCCAGGGCGTTCAACCCCAAGCACTGGAGACCAGCACCGGCGCGTCGCACGAGCAACAGCCTTAGAGAAGTCGTAGCGATTTTTGCTCTGCCGCATTAGCGACGAGTGTGCGGATTCGCACCATGCGATGGAGTTTTATCTCAGATGGTCGTCTCGACGAGGCAATTTTACTTACGACTCGCGACCTTTTACTCTCTTTTCGTTTGTTGAGCTGTTCATGAAACACGGTGGGACTTGTTCTGTGGAATATCGACAAAGAATTTAATTTGATTTGTGGTTAAAACATTCACCATACACCGAAGAAAGATTTTTTTAAATTATTGGTTACTTCCTTATTAATATGTTTATGGTTTATGCCTTAACGTGCCTTCTGCTTGTATGTGTGTACGGATGTTTCTATTTCATCTTCTGTTTCAATTTTTTAATTGTTATTATTATTATGTGAAGTTGTGTGAAACGGTTGAGACAGATTGAACCTCGTAGGTGACGCAGGATGCGTTCAGCTAACAATTACTTCGAATTATTCGTGTAATAATTAGGTGAAGCTCCATTCGAAACAACGATTATTCAATTTGACAGGAGAATGATTAAAACATTGCAGTGTCTACTAAATATTTGTAACTGGCTTCCAGATATTTTTTTTTTTCAGTTTGTCACTATCTGGGACCAAACGAGTGAAATGACTAAAATTTTTGCTCAACTCGTTTCCGGAACTGAAAGGACACTATTATCGTGTACTTCAATTAGCTCATGTGAAGGATAGGAGAACCACCTAGTTTAACAAAAAAATTGATAAACAATTTGTTGTCAAGTTTCTCTAATTTTTAATACGCATACACACATCACACTAAGAGGTGATTTAAAGTGTTATATTTTTCTGCGATACGTTAAACTTCGAGTTAATGATTTACTGTATTCAAATCTGGTATTGAATTTAGTAGAAGTCTATTTTTGAAATGTCGAAAAATGTTTTCCTTCTCTCTTCGAAACTAATTATTCTCGTCGTTTGTCTGTTACTTCTTTTTGTCGATGGGAAATCAATGGGAAATCCAACAAAACGTAAATGATGTGGCGTTTTCTTCTTACGGGATCGCGTGACATTCTCCCCTCCCCTGCATCAGAAACACGCCTCGCATGCCAGACGGTTGACGCGTCGTGTCTCGTCGCATCGCATTGCTCTGATAAAGCCGCCGCGCTGCGCCGCTGCAGATGGACCAGTGTTGTCGGAGAAAGCTGTTGCCAGATAAAAATGTACTTCACTCGAGAGATGTTTAGTGCGCGCTGCTCCGCAAAAACTGTTTTTTCGCGGCTCGTAAATGTCGACCAGACTCGCCACCATTCCGTGCGAATAGTTTTCAGGCGGTCGGTTTTGCGATTCGCCGTTCTCGACATGGGATATTTGCTCTTTGTTACGATCACTTTCCTCTTAACCATCCCACTAGAGCGGGAGAGAGAAGCGGGTTGAATTCCCCGCTCGGTCCAACCTGACCTACCCCAGACTTCACCACCTGCTCCAAAATACTCAGTTCCGCGGCAGCCCAACATCTCTTTTTCCCAGTTTCCTAACCTCAATCATGTGGTGAAGTGGAAGAACAGATCTCGCGTAAACCTCACCAGAAGACAAAAGTAAATAATAATAAACGAATTTATAATAAATAACAAATTTATTCTAAAAAAGCTGTACAAACAGCGTATGACCGCGTATGAATAAATAAATAAACGTGGATTAATATGACAGGAGAGACAAAAATAGGACCCTAGAACCGATTTGGAACTGTTGTTTCAAACTATTCCGGTACGTGAATCCATAAAAAGCAGTTCTGTAGTTTTGGTTCTGTATCCAAGATCAATATCGCAGGTGAAAAAGCAAACTATTGTTGGAGTATCTCGTAGTNCGGTACGTGAATCCATAAAAAGCAGTTCTGTAGTTTTGGTTCTGTATCCAAGATCAATATCACAGGTGAAAAAGCAAACTATTGTTGGAGTATCTCGTAGTTTTCTTCTATCCCATCGTTCGTGTAATGGAGGAGGAAAAAATACTTAGGGATTGTCTCGATCTCTCCAGATCTTTTGGAAGATTCGCGTTTACGTCAAGTATCATATGTGAGAATGTCAAGGAGTTTGTTCCGTCGATAACTCATCAAGTAACAGACGGATTAAAAATCTTTAAGTAGTTCTTAGAATATAACCCGGTATCTAGCACTGATTTTGTCCGTCGTGTCTTCACTTCCAGTTTTTCAATTACTGATTTTGAAAAGAAAGAAATATTGCGATTAGGTTGCCCAAATGCCAAATGTCAATCGTTGTTTTCTTCCAACGTGCATATCTGAGCGATGGTTTCAAAATTGATTTGAATTTTAAGTCTGTTGACGAAATTTATCGAAATTGAAAGGAAATTTATATTTCTATTCTCTAACTGGAACTAAAATTTGACAACCTAGTTCAACCCAAACCTTTTTTTACTAAACTCCTTTTTTTCCATTCGCTCTGTGAATGAAAATGTTTCAATAAATACAGAATTAATTGTGTATTTCCAAAAATGAAAAGTGCATATGACCACTCGGAGGATAATAATCGAATGTTCACTGCCAGCATACGAAGAACAAAATCCCATGAATTCCATTCAAGAAGCTCGAAGGAAAACCGGAGATGAATCTGCTCCGGACAATGTATAGTGCCATCTCCAGATCTATTTATATATGTATTCAAATAGAAGTATCAGAAGTAATAAGCAATAATGAGCTATTCTAATCATTAGTTATATACAATATTTTATGGAAAAATTTTATCAAATATAAAATTGATTTTTTTTGTACCTACACGTGGTGAATATATGTGATTATTTTCAGTCAGGTCAAAATGACGAGCTGGCAGTCGAACCCGGGGCTCCTGCTTTGATCGCAGATGTGTTACCCAGCACCAGTTTAGGTCTGAGTGGAAATTGTGTACAGTTCTGGAAGACAAAGGGTGGTGTAGTGGTTAACACCCCTGCGATCAAAGCAGGAGCCCCGGGTTCGACTCCTGGCTCGTCGCCCTTTTTACCTGACAGAAAATTATCAATTGTCTTACTTAAATTCCTTTACATCATAGATGCGATATTTCATCGGGAATTTTAAAGGAAACTGTTAAGGAGATATTTAAGTTTAAGGAGATTCAATTAGTGGTACTGCATTTGAAAGTGAAACCAGAATTCTCGGAAGGTTGCTTTACGTTTTGGAGAAAGGTTTAATTGAGGATGTTGTTCCCTTGAGTTGCTATCACTGAAGGATAGAATTCCCTGGAAATGACACACGTCGGTGACTTGAATAGCAACCGTCCATTTGGGTGCTGCCCAGAACCGCTCTCTCCTTACGATCTCATTCTCTTCTCAAAGTGATGTGCTTTTGTACTCGACTGAGCTGGAGTAATTTATAGCCGCTTGTTGTTCTCTGGTGGTCGAAAACCCTTCTTTTCTCCAGATGTGTGTGCTATTTTTAGAAAACAATAAGCTTGTGTGATCATATTTACGTGACTTAAGCCTTGGTGTATTAGAGGCTGCGTGATTAAATCTGTAAAACAAATGAAGAAAAAATATTAATTCGATTTTAATTATTGCTTTTGGTTGTAAATTGAATTGCGAACTAATTGATAACTGTTATTTTCATTTGGTTAGTGAGTCAATGTTTTAGGATAATTACACCCGCTATCCCTCTAACTCTGAAGCTCCTACTCGAGATCATGGTCGCAGATACAACACGAGATCAGCTCTGTACAACACGGAATTTTGTTGGAGTTGTCGCTGCTGTCCGATATGTAGAACTCTAAATCCATTCCATCTGAACATAGACAGGCATCTTGTTACAATCTTCCGTTGGCCCGTGGGCTATTTTCCATACTCGATCGGTTCAGCACGGGGTGGAGCTTGGCAAAATGAGAGTAATGGGTTATATTTATTTATTTGTCACTCGATATTTTTTGTCATGTACTAATTTATATTATTTCTAGTTAGACAACTTGAATAGTATATTTCTTTATAATTAACGTCCATTATAACTGTTATTTGTACGACCTTTCGACGACTTCAACTTAAAAGTCGAAATGTTGTGAGCTTTTAATCACAAAATATGTACTGTTTGAGCGTTAAATGTGGTAATTATTTATTTTATTTTATTATATTCCTTTATTTAAAAAAAAAAGTATTTTTAATATTTAGTGTTACAAGAATGTTTTTCATATTGTGAAATACAACTGGGTAATTCCAAACACAATTTTCTATTTTCTCTCGACACAAGTTGTACTCGCCACATGGACAACGCCGCTCTGACCCCGTGCTATACATCGATGGTCTCGAGGCGATGTAGCAACGCGAGTGGCGAAGCGTTTTTTCTCACACGAAGCTTTCGGAGCAGATCGCTGGAGGCGGTGGGATCGCTTCCCCCCCACCCCCACCCCCACCCCCGACGCGCCAAACAACAGATTCATTAGTCCAATGAAATGAAATAAAGATAAATCGATGAATGATGGAGGTTCCACTAATAAGCAAAGGAGGCAGCGGCGACGGCGGCTCAGACTCAAGGGTTGATTGCTGTTCAGATTGTGATATTACGGCGTATAAATTGTTGCAGTGGAGATAGCGAGGTTATCAAAGTAATGCTTACTCATTACTCTTGGTATGTCAAGTGCTGGCTGGGGGCCCGAACACATGGATGCATTTCGCTGTCATTTGAGAATGAAGAAATAGTGATATCGAATGGGTTGGATTAATCATTGCAATGAAGGAAAAATTTTGAATTTTCTTAAGCATAGGCAGCATTAGTTTATGATGATAGAAAGTAAACTGTCAAAACGCTATAAGAATGTAGCAAAATGAGTCTTCGTAATAAATTGGGAATGAGAATTTCAATGAGAAATAATGGTACTATAAGTGTAAAATATTTTTACTAGTTGTTGCAGAGATCGTCCCCGTATCAGCATGTAGAATGCGATTGTATACGATCCGGGATAGATTTCTGATGTTTGATTATTATAATCTTCAATATTATCTGCGAACCATGTTCGTAAAAATGTTTGGGCGTATTGGCAATGTTCATAGTTATCACTAATGCTTGTTGAAATGACGAATACGTGTTTTGAACGAAGAAGTTCATTGAGGGCAAATTTGCTCTTGAGCTAAAAGATCGTGGTCTTCTTACGTCAAGCAATTTTCAAGCTTGTCACATTCTACCCAATGTAAAGTAAAATATTTCAAGGGTTCAGGGTGAGTTTTGAAGTTAGCTTTAGGAAGTTTTTGCTCGTGTTATTGTTGCGAGTCTAACAATACACCGGTGTTACTATTAGCGTTCTCCGTTCACTGTTCTGAGTGTGCACTAGGGTCGGACAATTACGTCATTGTTCCTCACTCCACCGGTAGAGTGTAGCGAGTGAATGGAATATCTTTGCTGCACGATTCGGGTTCGGCTATTATTAACCGCAAAAGTTGACGAAACTACAATATTTAAATGTAAACAATTACTAATATATAAAAAAGTAGCCTTTTCGTTTTCATGTATAAATAATGCAAATATTACCTGAGCATCGTGATATAATCGGAGTAACGAAGCTGAATCCATCATGTTAATAATTCTTTCTCTTTTGGAAAGGACTAATTCGACGTAAAACTCTTGCAGCTTTCAGATGAAGACAATATTTGCAATCAATTCATGGCATCCGTAATGGATGCCTTATCCACAGCCTAATCTAACCTCAACAATGTCCAGTACAGCTCCTCCGCTGAGAAAATTGTTAGAGGAAGTCTGGTCGCTCTCGGTGCGTGGAGAGTGCACAGGTGCAACTTCTCTGTCAAATGGAGCAACACTTTTAAGTTGCACCAGTGCACACTCAGAGTAGCAAATGGAAAACGCCGTATGGTATATTTTAAGAAGACGGACGCAATGTAATAGTTTTTTATTTTATTTCATTGATGTGTTCATCGTTGGTGAATTTATTCATTTGATCATTTCGAATGCGGAAGTGAGTTTTTGATCTGTGGGACGGATGGGTCGTCGTGCGTGCACCCTGCGTCGACGGCCAACACGACCTTGAAGCGAGTCAGCCGAGGCAAGCCTTGGGCGTCCGACCGCAAGATGCCTGTAGGACACGTGTCGCCTGCACACTTCGAATCGATCGCGTCTCGTCCTGCGTCGGGAGGTTTAAAGGGTAAATGATGAAGCCGTTCGAGATCGCATCAAGTCACAAATGTCAATTACAGTACGAGCGTGCTATATCGGATTTAGACACCCGTGATTTACACGGTTCAAGGAAAGTTGCTCTGAGAGTAAGAGAGAGTTTGTGTTTAAGCCGCGTTTCCACAGCACTTTGCTACACGGTGTTGAAACATTTTCGTTTCGAACAAAAGCGTCGCGAACAAATAGTTTTGCGTTTTGAAGCTTCATTAAAATGTTTCAAACATTTCTTCTGTGGCCTAGTGTTATTTAAGATGTGAATTAATTATCTTTTGCGAGATTCTCCTCCAGAACTACTTTTGGGTTTCTTGCACTCACTCTTGAATAGTATAGTAAATCCCACAACTTTGACTTGACTTGCAGCTTTTATTTTACGTTCAATTCTTATGCGCACAGTGTTTTAGGTTTGTGTAGTATAGAACGGACTATTGTATTGTCTGTTCTCTGTTCAACAAAACCACCCAACTACGCAATCTGTGTCCTAGACACGCGGTAACTGACACATACCAGGCAGACAGACTACACTGGCTCGAGTGAGAATATTTGCTACATCGGGCGAGAAGCTGGAGTTTGAAACAAATATCAAAGGAAGTACCATGATTTTGCCGACTTTCTGTGGTATTTTTTGTTTTTTGTGTGTTCATTGCACAAAACAAATAATCCATTAAATTTGATGATGATTGTTTTTTCATTTAAATTTCTCTCTTAAATTGAAGTATTTTAACACTTCTATTTGCAACGTTTTATCAGAAATTTAGGTACACTACTGATAACATAAAAGGGCCCATTTATTTTTCTAAGTCCCACGCTCTGACCAGTTTTGGATCTGTTAGGTTTGCAACGGACCTCTCTTCTTGCTTCCCCTTCGGCAGGGGAAGTTTCGTTCGACAAATCGTAGGTCTATTTGATACGGCGCTCATATTTGGAAGACATCGTGCGGCGGGTAAATCATAACGAGATAAAATGTTTAAATACACCGCTATTAAAGAAATATTTTGTATTTTTTTATTATTCACATTTTGGACTTCTATAACAAAAATATTCTGCATGTTCTTGACTTCAATAAACTTTACCATTCTCTATATTTAAACAACATCTCGAGATTCGTTGTCTCGAGAGATCTTCATAGGCAATGTAAAAGATATTAGACTTTCTATAAAAAACGTTTGCGTAATACTGTGATAAAATATAGTTTTTAACAGAATTTGAATATAATTGCAAGATATCGTATGGAATTGGTATAATTCGAATCACAAATTACTTATAAATATTCCTATAATTTCTTATATTTATACAGTGAAGTAAAGAAATCAAATCTCATTGCCTACAAATGATGTGTATTGTCGAAAGTAATTTCACATAATTTGCGATTCTCTTAAGTTTTTCATATATGTGAAAAGGAATTAAATAAATATAAAAAACGTTTGTCTCAAATATATAATAATAACACAAAAGTTTAATTCTCGAGTTATAAATAATATAAAACTACTTAAGGAACAAATAAATTACATCTTCTAGTGACATATTTATCCACGATATAACAATTTGGTAGTAATCGTGCAACCTAAAAAAATAATCAGAGATCAATAATATGAAAACCTCGTTGACGAATTTTTTTACAATTGAAATACTTTATATATTCTACATACTTAACTCACTCCTCATTTATAATGTTAGTATCGATATTCAGTATTATTTATTGATTTCCAGAGCAGGGAACGAACATTGTCATTTAGAAACATTCTTTGCGGGTATATAACTTTTTACGAAGCAACATGGATGTTACATTTGTGAAGATAAACGTATTAGTCAGACATTCAGTATAATATTTACAGTAAATTTAAATCGAGCGAGGCAGTTAACAAGGTCGTATTTAGTTTTATATGTTAAGTTATTGTAACTTGTAGTTCCCCGTATTCCTGATTCAGTGTCATATTCTAAGGACTTGTTATTTTAAATCTAGAAATCTTCTCCAATTAACGTAACATTTTGCCGTCAATTCAACAGAGAATTTCATATTTTCAGAAAGTGTTCAACAAATATGGGATATTATACGAAATATGTTTTTTCATTGTAATATTTATGTTACTTATGCATAATATTTTAATGGCGTTCTACTTTTTACTGGCTGTAAAATTAGAAATTTAGATCGCTGAAATTTTCCTCTCGGACAAACGACGAAGGAGCCAATGACACGTAATATCGTTTTACAAATAGAAGAAACTTTTATATTTGATTGTCAAATGATAGAGCAGGAACAACGAAGAGATTTCTAATGATACTCGCGGAGAGGAATACATTTTAGTTTTATGTTAGTGTAATATGCATTATGACTCTGAAATGCTAAACCTTCACAACTTCTAGGCTTTTCTTTTTTCCTTTTTAATGTTTGTAGAAAAAATAAAATTTATCTACAATAATGTAGTGTAATTAGAAAAAATACAAAATAAGAATACAGGGACCCTGAAGATGATTCTAAACTAGCATCACAACATTGACCACGCACGATTAAATTGCAATAGACTGTTTAACAAAAAATAAAGTAATTGATTGTTTATAATAAAATTGCATAATTAATAGAGCATATACCTTTTTCTTTAGTAAATATTGTTCTCCAAATGAATATAGTTGTAAATCTAGATGCTATATGAATAAATATTTATTGAAAATATAGTTTGGATATATGTTAGACCCGTTTCCTACTCAATATTTTTATTAAAATAAAGTTTTAATATTTGGGGTGCAATTACGAACTCGTGAATTTCTTTTAGTATCATTGTTTTCTTTAAATATAAATTTCTTAAAATCTTAAAACATACGCTGAGCTATTGTCAATTCGGCAACGTAACATTACGACACACATGACAACGTGGCAGGGACAAAGTTCATCTTAGCAAAGTTGCCGACGAGACGACAAAGTTTCTATAAAATAATTTCTATTTACGTTCTCTTTAAGTTTCGATATTTTAGTTTCTTCATGTGTAAATGAAAGTGTTCAATGATATATTTTACAAGGGATTTAGAAAAGTTCTTCAAAATTTCAATAAACATGTGCAAAAAAAATTTATATTGAATTTGAAAGCAAATAATTTATATTTAAAAAATGCAATTTATACAATTTTAATTTTTAATGTATATACGGTAATCACTTCTAGATTATTCATCAACTGGCATTTGCTCTGGTTAAATTGGAGGAATCGTATTTTGGGGACGTGGCATGTCTCTCTGCGTGTGGAATCGAAGTGAACAGTGGAAGGAAGGAAGGATGGATGGATGGATTTCGGTTGAATTATTCGAGGTTTAATTCTGGTCTCGTAAGATCCTTTGTTGTGGCTGCACACGTGGCGGGAGCTTGTTGTTAACCTCGTGTCATCTGCGGCGCGCGCAACACACCCCTTTTCGTAGTAAACTCACTCACTCTCCGCAAAGCTGCTTTCAGAGCACGCTCCGAGGAATAAGGGTGGGGGAAGGGTGAAGGGGGAAGAGGCAGCAAGGGAGCAGCGCGGCTTTTGTTTTGACGTGTTGGCGGGGTCTCCGTCGCCGCCGCCGCGCCGTCTCGACTGCTCTCGCCCCCCTCCACATCCTCATTCCAAGACGCGCACCCAACCCATTTCGCCCCCGGCGCACTCTTGATTCTTGATGGACTGAATGGTCGTTGGAACGACCCAAAAGTATCCCGGTTGCATCGCATTCTCCCCAACTGGCCATTCCTTTGGAAGTGTTGAGTTGCGAAATACTACTTTTGATTGCTACTCATCGTTTAGACGAGGAAAGGAAAAGGCCGTGTCGCGTTATCCAACGTATTGGGTAAAACAGGGAAAAACTAAAAGAGGAAAAGAATTATCTTGTTTCAAAGTATACTCTGGACCAGAATGAATTTGATAGCGAAGTGTGCCATCAAGTGTTCTAAGTTCCTTCGAGAAGTAAATTGTAAAGTTGATCGTGTATGTACGTTCAAGGTCGATTTTACCAAACCTGGATGGGTTAACGAAAGCCATCCATTCATACTTATCCTATTTCATGTTGGGAATGAAGACTAGTTCTCGTCTCCCATCCACGCTGTTCTCCTAGGTTTTAAAAAGGTAATTTTTTTGTCAGTGGCTTATTGGACTAACTCTTTCGGAATAATGTGAAAAGTTATGTGCGTCTCGCAAGTTCATAAATCACCGTGTTCCTGTAGAATTTATTCTGCTCTCTCTCTCTCTCTCCAGTTTATGCCGTCGGTGTCGTAAACAAACGCGACTGGTCTTTCACTCCGTCGGATAATAGCGATTCACGGCGTGGAGATGAGTATGCTAATGAAGCAATTGATGCGATTGATGAATGTTAGGTACGTGAGTTATGCCACAATACCCATTGTCATGTTACCGTTAGCTCTCCAAACGTGATGCAAGGTAATGTTTAGATGGAAATTACTTTCTTATCGAGCGTACCGATTTTTTGGGTGTAGTGGTTTAACCAGCTAGGGGCCAAACACTCATGGATTTCATTTGAACTTAAGTAGACACATCTACATATGGTGCTGTTAATTCTTTCGAAAATTCAATGTAAATTAATATTGGGCTTTTCTCTTTTCTAAGGGAATGTTCGCAAGTATGAGTTCGAAGGTTGGTAGAGTTGGAAGAGACCACCCAGAACTGAGAAAACTTTTGTGCTAATTTGATAAGATCTCTTTTTATTTTACATCTGATCAGTTTCAAACTCGGTAAACCTTTAAATAGCGCGTGTCTTTATGTTGTATTTAAATTTGGTTGTGATCGGACGAGTGGTTTATAAGCAATGACTTTTCAAAGTCAGCGCTCCGATTAAAAGATTGGAAAAACCAGAACGTTTTTCTTTATACCGGCAATAAAATTTGAAGAGGTTGTTGTAAAAAAATTAAATCTCACTTATAAACGGAGAAAGAAATATGCAAAATTTTGGTGTTACTCATTTTTGCGTGGAGCAACGAGGTAACGTTGTATTCACACGTACAAACTCGAGTATCGAGAAAGTATCTTTTCATGAAAGTAGTAACACAGTAGTAGCACTGCTGTAATCCTTGTCGGATTTACTGACACCGAAATGTTTTTATTTTTGATTAAAAAAACTGAACCCGTGAAGTTCTGAGTACTTAATAATTTCGAGTTCATTTTTATGCACTGTTTTATAAAAGAACATTAATTTTTTAATCAGTAGTTACGGGAGTGCAAATGATTCCAAGGATTTTCTGTACAATTGTGTTTAAATGTAGAATTTTTCTTGGCGTCTGGGGTTTCCCTTGTGTTAAATATACCTATTGGTTCTGTGAAGAAAACAATATTCAATTTTATTATACTGGCGAACTGTAATCGCATAATATCGCCACATCACAAAATAAGACATGAAATAAATAAATAAATAATACGTAGAACGAAGTGCTTGCAGTTTTGTTACTAGCTTATTGTATTTCATATTTTTGTCGGGGAACATGAATTGGGAAGCAATCCCCGGAAGATAACTCCATAGTATATCCATTGTCGATTGGCTTGTGCGCTGGCCAACCGGCGTACGGTTCTAACCTACCGCCCTTCCCACTCCCGTGAAGGCGACTCAACTCAACGAAAATTTCCATTCGTTCACTATGAAGGAAAGTGTCTCGAGAAAATGGAAAGAACAGAAGATAGTTAATACCGTAATACCCTGCATTGACATTATTTGAAGAGGTGTTCCAAAAGGAAGATAAAATGAATACTTTTAAGGAAAGAAAAACACGGACACGAGTTCAAAGCTAGAAATCTTGATAACGGTTCATCTGCGTTACAATTTCATTGCGAAGAACGTTAAACTGAAGCTTGTTTATCGATAATTTGCACCGTACATCTTTGCAAATTTTGAGCTATCGATGTGGGACCAGCCAGCACTCCAAGTCACTGAGATGTTTAATTGTTTTCTTTATTTATATTCTAATTGTTTTAAAACAATATGAATAATAATGATGAAAAAACATGATTTAATTTCTATCTTTCAGTTAATCGTATAGTATAAACAATGTTAAGAAACTCGTCTTGACTCGTTTGACATACATAACAGCGAGTGCAAACATGGCGTCCGAGCGCAAAAGTTTCCTGATTTATGCATCGCATCTCGGAAGAAGTGAAATATCTTTCTCAAATGTCCTGTGATTTATAGATAAAAGTGATGTAAAAAAATTACTACAAATCANAGTGAAATATCTTTCTCAAATGTGAAGTAAAAAAAATTACTACAAATCAAAGTAAACTTCCATCACTTTCGTGATTTAAAAGTTGATAATTTTCTGAAAGTAAGTGTTTTCTCCGTATTATAAATAATAAATAAATAAATTTATTGTCAAAAAACAGTACAAACTGCGTATGACCACGTGGAGGGAAAAAAAACTAATTTACTCTCCGGAAGCAAGCAAGGGACCATCCCATCAATTCCGATCAAGGGCCCTAAGGCAGAGGCGGATTCAAAAAATTCAGCAAAAATTCCTAGATAAGATAAAAAGTTAGCTGCGAGTTATAATACTAATAGAATGTCAATATGTTTGTAATCAAGCAAAAAATTACATGTACAAATTATTATTGAACTATAGATTATTCTGAGTATAGTGCTTAAAAATTGAAATAACACTAAATTCACGATTTATTGTTACAATAAATACGTCCCTAGACAAAGCCTAGAGAACCTGTATAAGAAATCCGCCTCTACCCGAAGGAAAACCGGAGAAAAACCCGGGCCAGGATGGGGCTACAGAATTTATGTACACAAACGTGCCAATGTTGAGTACACATAAAACTAAATTAATATGAGCCATAAGACAACACAATCATGCAAGAAAATAGTTTTTGAAATTGTTATAAGTTGTTTAAAAAGTACTACAGCAATGGCGTGATAAAGCACAAGACGAATTTAACTTTTGTTAAAATCAATAAATTCTTTTACAGTGTAGAAGCACTGGTGCAGGAGGTAGTTTTTAACCGCGGATTTGAAGATATTCAATTTCATAATATCTTTTATATTCTTGGGCAGGGAATTATATAGAACGATTCCCGAATGGTATGGTCCCTTTTGGCAAAGAGTGGTTGACACTCTAGGGCGATGAATATTACTACTATTGCGTGTATAGTGTTCGTGAACGAGACTGTTTCGTATAAAGCAAGGGTGGTGCTTCAGTAATTCGGTCTTAACAAACACGACCGTTTCATAAATATAAATGCAGGGAAGTGTTAAGATATTTAATTCCTTGAATAAAGGTTTACAAGAGTTTCGGGGGTGAGATTTACAAATTATCCGAACTATCCTCTTCTGAATTCTGAAAGTTTGAATACTCTGACCGGAATTACCCCAGAAGGTAATGCCGTAACGTAAATGGGAGTAAACGTTTGCAAAATATACGCAACGGGAAATACGTGGACTAACTGCGTTAACTAAGATTCGGAATGCGTAACACAATTTGCTTAATTGGGAATTAAGATTGTCAATGTGACAATTCCATTTGAGGTTGTCTTGAATATGGAGACCTAAGAATTTTGTATTTGTAACAGTTTTTAATTGTGTTCCGTTTAAAGAAAGAGAAACCTGGGGTAAAGATTTTGTGATACTATTGTGAAATGACATAGACACTGTTTTGTCAGTGTTTACAATGAGACGATTTGCATGGAACCAAGTCGAAAGGTTAGACAAAACTTTTTGAGCATTGGCGTGTTTACATAGTAAATTAGTGTCATCAGCAAAAAGAACCATTTTGCAATCTGATGTGGATGATGACATGTCGTTCACATACAATAAAAAGAGTATAGGGCCGAGAATTGATCCTTGGGGTACTCCGCAAGTAAGTGGCTTTGTTTCTGAAAGACAACGCTCAAGTATTTTATTTTTAGTATAGGATATTTCTACTTGTTGATATCTATCTTTTAAATAAGAAGTTAGCCATTGATGTGGAAGTCCACGAATGCCTAAAGAATGCAATTTGGTAAGGAGAATTCCGTGATCGATGACATCGAATGCTTTGGATAAGTCAAGAAAAACACCCTGAGGATTTTCTCCACGGTCTAGAGATGTGGTAACTTCGTTTAAGAAGGAAAATATGGCGCTTGTAATGGAAAAGGATTTCCTAAAACCGTATTACACCTTCATTTACAATTCTATTATTTGCGTTAAATTACAAACATATTGACATTATATATGTATTATAACTCGCAGCTAACTTTTTATCTTATCTAGGAACTTTTGCAGAAATTTTTGAATCAGCCTCTGCCTTAGGAATTGCCCTTGATCGGAATTGATGGGATGGTCCCTTGCTTGCTTCCGGAGAGTAAATTAGTTTATTGTCCTCCACGTGGTCATGCGCAGTTTGTAACTTTTGCTTTCTTGACAATTTATTTATATATTTACATGTGGATGAAGTACTCTTGGTATTTTCTTATAACAAACGTTCTCTCTTCGCTCTCCGCTGCGAAATGCCTCGAAGTGTTTGCCGTGGTGCGTGAGCGTGCGTTGGCAGTAGGGCAAGTGTGTTGAGGCGGAGCGCGTGTTCTGTCGGGAGCAGAGAGCGTAAACATCTACTACTTCTTCTTCTTCGGCAATAGACTCGTTGACGCTGACCCATTTCGCCGAGTGGCTCTGTCTCTCTTTCCCGACCTTTTGGTGGGCGCCGACGAAGTCTACGTTAGCTTTCGAACTGGGGAGCGTTGATTCTATAATTACAATTACTGCGTCAAGTGGAATAATTCGCAGAAAAACTGAAATACATACAGATTTATTGAGAATGTGCAATATGCAACGAAGAACAAGAAATGGTTTATACCGGGTTATAGGAGTGTTGTCAAAATAATTAAGCGACTAGGACTGACGTCATTAAACGAAAAGAGTAAATTGATGGAAACAAAAATTGATATTTCGAGCTTCTTTACATTACGTAGAACAAATAGGAACAATAAAGGCGGCGATGCATGAAACAAACAATGACAGCTAGCGAAAGACAAGCAACGCTAGAAGAAGCGACAAATGGGAAGGAGCCGAAACGGAGAGAAGCGTAGCAAGAGGAGAAATGGAGACCCCGAAATGACAATGTTGCATACGGGAATATTATAAATGGTTGTTGAATTGAGTTTAATTGTGTATTGTTAAATTATTGTGAATAAAGTAAATTGAATTGTTGACAGGACATGGTGATATGAATAAGTATTTAGAGAGGATTTAAAAAAAAATGAAATCTGGAGAATGTATGTGTAGTGATGGTAAAGAGTCAGTTGACCACGTACTATGGGATTGTGAGTTATATGGAGAAAGAGATATTTAGGTGGAATGAAGAGAAGAGAAATTCCTTCGATTAGTAACTATGGACATTTAATGGACAGCGAAGAGAAATACATCATCTTCGAGGAGTTTGTTAGCAGCATATGGATTATAAAAGAAGGATTAAAGATGGTTGGGTGATGACGAGGTATTGGTTGGAAACGATTTGAAGACATAAAAACAAAAAGAAAAATGCCATGGAATGTCGGACGATGAATACATGGTGTACGTAACGTAGAATACGCTATTATGATTTACTGCGAGAATAGTTCTTTACAGAGTACCACGAGTGGTATTAATAACATTTTGTATTGAATTATTCGTGATTTAAATAAATAAATAATAAATACAAATAAGCTCAAATGATAATACAATACATATTAAGCTAGGTCTCGCGTTTTAAAATCTCTATCCTCTTCATAGTATGCGAAATCTCTATTCTTCATTCTCACTGCAATATTTCCTCTTTCCATACTTCTCCCGTATATAACGTCATTTCGTTAAGGCGTTTCTTATTGCAATAGAACAGTTTCCCCTGAGTTAACTGCTCGGCGGACACCTCATTTAGTTATCTCACTCCGTTTTTGCATCTTTATAGTGTATGTTTAATATATTTTCCAAAATAAATTGTTTTGATATAATACGTACTATTTGGTATAAAAAGATCCAAATAAAAGTCCGTTAGTATTGAGTGTTTATAGAATGTAAGATAAGATGAAAGCATCTCTCATTTCTTTAAATTTGGCTAGCTGTTTTTATAAATATCTTTTACGCTGTACCTGTTTATTCCCTTTTTGATATCAAAATTACTCTGCCTTAAGAAATAGTGGTTGCTATTAACATAAGTATATTTAACAATTACGAAATTCTGATATTGCATGTGAATGAAAGAAAAATTAAATTTGAGCAGCAACTTCGTGAAATATAAATGCTATTAAATATATAAGAGGCAATATTCAGTATGAATTTTTGACAATTTTAAGTCATGCTGTTCGAAAACTTTTTTGTATATCTAATTTAATAAAATGCTAATTTGAAAACAAACACGAAAAGCGCTTGGCATGCGTCATTCGGCAAATCCCGAGCGACCTCTCACAGAATTGCCAATGTGGATGGGTTGCTTGCTTTTTGTCACGTACCGAATACGGGTGTTCGCCTTATCCCGCGGCTTGTCTTTTGTCTATTGGTCGAACAATATCAATGGAAGTCGATCATTGGCGAGTTCAGCTCAACACACGCGCAATGCGCATTTCTTGTGTGTGATTGCTCGCCGAATAGCGAATAGTGTGACTGGGTTGCTTGCGCTCTGCGGTATGCGCTCTTCCCGCAGATCAAGGGATGCCGAGCAATGGCGAGCCATGTCTGGAGCCGCCTTAAGACTGTTATAAAGTGTCTCGTGAAGGTGTCATATGACGCATTGATCGATTTTTTTGATGACATTCACCCCTTCTTCCATTAACCGACAGCGGTGGGCTAGTGCTAGCGTCTTCGCTTCCACGATCCGCTGAGCGGTAGAGCATGGGTTCAAACCTTGCTCGGCCGAACTAGGTGAGGCTTTTACCTCACCTCCAGACACGGAACGGTTCGGTACCATAAGTTTCCCGGCAACCCAACATCTCTCCTTCCTAATTCCCTCTCCCAACTCCAACGGTTAGGTGGAAGAGCAGGCCTCATGGCTTGAACCTCACCGAAAGACAGAAAACAAATAAATAAAATTCCGCGTCCATCCCTTTACTTCGAACGTTTTTCCTCTCATACTCAGTTGCACTACAAAATAATTCGCTACCCTTGTATAACCCTTAATTGAGCTTTGACTGATCAGCAGCTTAGATTATGCGCATACTGGCATTACGATGACAGCCTACACAATTTTGTCGTTTTCCCGTCTTGGTCGCTTGTGTGTGCACGGGTCCATTGCTCCTAACGACCACTGCGGCAGAAATGTCGTCGTGGGATACGTCGTTATAGACCATGCGTGTATGTATCATTCGTTTTAATTTCTGACGCATCACTTGTCTCATTTTACTGCACACAAAGTTAAAACGAAGGAGCTTGAATTTGTTTGCATCCATATCATGGGATGAACCTTTCCCGATATTTTGGACTTCAAACTCTCGTATATGTATATTTTCCCCCATAATCGCATGTCTTATATAGTGAATGTCTTAAAAGGTGAGGTTGAAGTCTTGAGGCCGTGGTTCGACGTCGATGAAATGGGCATCGCTTGTAGTGGCGGAACTAGACCGTAGTCGAGGGAAGAGGGCTAACCTGCGAGCATTTTTGTCTAAAAATTATGGTTTTACAACTCAAATTTTATAAATATTAACTTTCAACAAAATACATCACATAAATAATTAACAATACGGTATTATTAATAAGAATTATCTGGTAACGTTATTAATTTGGTGTTATTAATAACAATAACAATTATATTGACATTCTATTACAAACATATTGACATTCTATTAGTATTATAACTCGCAGCTAACTTTTTATCTTATCTAGGAACTTTTGCTGAAATTTTTGAATCCGCCTCTGCCTTAGGGCCCTTGATCGGAATTGATGGGATGGTCCCTTGCTTGCTTCCGGAGAGTAAATTAGTTTTTTTTCCTCCACGTGGTCATACGCAGTTTGTACTGTTTTTTGACAATAAATTTATTATTATTATTATTAATAACAATTATAACTGATAACAATTATTAATCTGGTAGCACTTTTACAAAGTATGCCATTTATCAACTTCAATTTTATCTGTGAAGAGTTCAGATCGAATGGGGGTGGGAGAGACTATAGCCCCCTTAGGCCCCCCCTCTCGCATAGATCCGTCACTGATCGCTTGGATTCGTCTGTGAGGTCAAGTCTCTATTGCTCTCCGGGGCAAAAGAGTTCGTGTATAGAATGTGTGTCAGTTGTAAATCAATACAAGGAGCAAGTGGCATGATGCGTCAGGCGTTGTGGCACTGGAGAGTGACGTTTGCTAAATGTATCGTGGGTCAATTATTTTGTCCTGAGAACTACTTATCCAACAGTTAAATTTCATTCTCTACTTCGAAACTGTTACTGCGTTTTTGAATACCGCGATGGAACGAAGCCCATTTTCTCCTTTATAGAAAGGATTACAATTGTGTTCATTTTTATTGTGAGGATGGTTCGTTAATTTTGCGTATTCGACGTCGTAACTGGTTCAAAGCGATGCACGTGACCAAGAATTGTAATCACTTTAATACAAATCCCAAATTACATTTTCAACTTTTGTTTTCAAACTGTCCTTCATATCTTTTTTTACTCGGTATACAAAAGTGTAAGTAGTATAATACACGAATTATTGTAATTAGTACTTCTTATATCGGCATAAGAGGTATTTCGCTTGAAAATTCATTATAGACGGAGTAAAATAATTTCTTTCTTTGCTTTTACTTAGTCTTGTCTTGTATACTGTTCATAATCTATATATAGCCCCATTCCAATCGGGGATTTTCTGTTTTTCCTTTGAACACTTGATTGCAATTGATGAGATGGTCCCCTGGTCCTCTGCATGATTCTGGAGAATTAAAATTGACTTGTTCTCCACGTAGTCGAAAGCAATTCGTGTCTGGTTTTTTGGGGAAAGAGTATTTATCCTCACTATTCCTTGACCTCTGTTATAATAATAATAAATTTATTAGTCTGCTTGTGAGCAATGCTCTGTGGCAGATAGAAAAGAATACATACATAATACAATAATACGAAGTTAAAAAACAAATCATTAATATCTATAAAATACGCACACAAACGGAATAAAATGCTTAGAAAATTACTGCATATGGTTACAACTAGAAAGAAATTAGATTTAAGAAATTAGTTATCTACATGAGGCTCACATGTCTATATATTCACATACATACACCAACACATTTTCGCTTACAAACAGTTACAGAAACACACTCATACGTACAAACACGCTCAATATACACACATATGTCATTACTCCTCCTATACCCTTAGTGTAAAAATAATTACTATAAAATAAATAAAAGAAATTAATAACTATAAAAGTAAAGGCAAAACAGGGTTGCCGAGAACAATCATGTACACTTCTCTACACTTCACTACACATCACTACTTTCATTCTGAGCATTTTCTACATCCAGTATATCTTCTCCAATCTCCTCACAACACTTCACTACACTTCACATATGCTTCTATTTCAACGAAGCAAGAAGACGGTTGCGGAAACATTTTACTCTTTTTGGTAAGTTCCAACGTGTTGCTGCGGGTAAGTTATTCCAGTCCACAATGGTTCTATTCACAAAGCAGTATTTACCAATATCCGTTTTCTGTTTCCTACATTTTATTTTACGCTTGTGGTCGCCGCGACTAATGTAATTCGGTTTGTGTAACCTAGCGTTCACTGATTTCCCATGTAGGCTTTGAAGATACATGTTTAGGGACGTAAGTCATTGTATGCGACGCAGGAGAAGGAAGGAAGACCCTTTGCTCATCGGCAAGGCTCATTCTTATTCCCTATTTCCGTGTGGCATTGGGTCAATGGTCTCTAGATAGCGCGCCGTTCAGTCGCATAATTGCCGCCGCTCGCACGTGGGTGAGTGAATGCTAGAGAGAACTAACAGAGCGACACCGTTAACTTTCCAGACCTTTCGAAATGTCTCTCTTGATATGACGTGCGCCTGACGTCCCCAAGTGGAACAGAATTCTCCACTTCCGTATTGTTGACTCCGCAATGTTCTGGTTCTGTCTCTTCCAGTGCTTTTCTCCGTATTTAAAACGTCTATTTTATTCCGACGCCGTCCTTTAAAGGTGATTCAACCTGTTAATTTTGGTTCTCCCCACCGCCGCAACCGCCGGGGGCGCCGTAGTCGGCTGATGAAGACGTGACATCTGAACGTAGGCGAGCGCACGGAGGCTGACCGCGAAGGTGTCCTTGAGCTGCCGTGGAGGTCTCGGCATTCACATCACTTGCCTCGGGAACAAACGCGAATGACTTCGGAGGTTGTTGCTCCGCTGCGGTATTTTTGGAAAAGGAAGTACTCCTCTGTCCCCCTGTTCCTGACATTCCTGTCCTCTACTTTGGCGTATGGGTCCCTTAGGACCTTGCTAGTTTTCCTTTGAGACCGGTATTCTTCAACGTGCGATTTGTGGATGTGTTATCTTTGCAGGCTGTGTTTTTTCTCTCTTCTTCTGATTTTTCTTATAGCATCCCTGTGGTTTGGTGATTTGGAGATCCGAATTCTTTGAAGTCATTTTCTATTTGTGCGTTCCAATTTGGCCTTGTTGACTTGTCTTTGAGGAATGTGTAGATTTTGTGCGATATCTATTTGTATCAGTTCTTTCTAAATTTCGTATACAGTGTAGCTGGAAATTTTCTGTAAATTCCATTTTGTGTAGGTTACTGTATTCTATTTGTAGTATCTTTATGCTTTTTTCATAATTTTCCGTTCTTTAACCTCTAGTGGTTTCTAAGTTGGAGGTTGAGTGCTACTGATGTATACTTTTCTCCTGTAATTCCTCCCTGAGCTTCATTCATTCTCTCTCTAAATGCCTAGGACTTGGTTCTCGAGAATGTATTCTCGTTTCCAGAGGGATCTTGGAAGCTGGCGGGGTCTGATCTAATTCCCTGGATGTAGGAATGCAATTCATTAGACAGAAGTGATGGCGACTGAGTCATTTCGTGTCTACTCGTCCGCCGCTGTCGTCACTAGTAGACTGCAGGCAACAAATTGCCAGGAACTGCTTTCTTCAGTTGGAGCTCTGGGGGAGATTATGTTGCCATTCAAAACTGAGTATATCTACCATGGTTCACATTCTATTTTTAGAAGAAGAATTTTAATTTAATCGAGTTGTTTCTTTCTTCTATCGTGAACCATACCTTAAAGATATTCAACTTGTAGTTGCAAAAGTTTTAATGCAATAGACATGTCAGAAAGTGCAGTAAACATTTATTTCATTTTTGTAATGTTTTTTCTTCTTCTTGAAATAGTCTTTTATACTTCTGAAACATTGTCTCCTATCAAAAAAATAGTTTTTCTTTCGTCGCCATAAAATTGTTGCTTTATGAAACTTGTGTTGAAGTCTCACTTGCATATATATTGTTTACATAATAATGAACGTTTTTGTAATATTTTTTCGAACATACGATTTGAAACTTGTCCTACGCCATAAGCCAGAATTTATGTTAATGCAACGAAAATACAATATTTGTTTTTTCTTTGCTATAGAAGAGAAATATTCTATTTTTTAAATTTCTTGATTCTTAAAATCGATAAGACTGTATATAACTTTATAAAACATTATAACTTTATAAAACTTTATAAAATTCGTTCCTTTGAAAATCTTAAAGAAATGTGTACAAAGATTATTTTCCAAATAGTCATAAAAGCTGCCGAAAACCTCCGTTTTCTAATTGATTCGACATGTTTAGAGATTGCCAGAGAAGTTGTCTTAAACGTGTTTCTCGAAGATCCTCTGTACCCAAATCTAAAATGTTCGATCTTTCTTTGTAAAGGATGCCACTAACATCGTAGTTCTAGGCTTGCGTCTTTGTCGTAATCGCTTTACAAGTTCTTCGCTGTCGCGCTGTGGAAAATGGATGTATTTGCTACGCGCTATGGCCAACAATTAGCTTTAGCTATAGATATTTTGCGGTAGGTTGCTACAGGTGCTATCATACGTTGTAAGTAGAGGCAAATTAATATATTTCCATTCATTAAATAAATCAGAAGGATAATTTTTTGGAGGGGGAGGGTTGTATTTACATTTCCATTGTTCTGTAACATCACACATAGTGAATATTGGTATATTCCTAATTTGTTTTTATGTCTAAACTATTTAAAAAACAATGAATTCCGATGAAATAAAAATTTGTTGTTCAGGAGACCCTCCATTTAGACGTGAAGACAAGACTGTACACTAATGGAGTTCTGCCGTTGAACTCAAATTTAATGATCAGGGTTGAAGTGTTAGAACTAGATTACATCTAGATTGTATTGTGAAGGTTTATCAGTCTCATGTCCAATTCTTTGTTAATAATGTTAATCAAAATAACTCGTTTATTTTGGCCATCCTGGCCCGGATTTTTCTCCACTTTTCCTTCGGGTAGAGGCGGATTTTTTTATAAAAACTCACTAGGCTCTTGTCTAGAGATGGCATCAATTGACATATACTTCCACTTACTTGTGCCATGCTCCTTCCTTTCTCTTTTCTGACCTCCCTTGGTCATCTCTTGTTCTTTTCGATCCCGACGCTATTAGGGCTAGGGTATCTTTCATTTTCCTCTTTCATCTTTTTTTTTT